>JAKCPI010029556.1:0-14257 GCA_023213315.1 Euborellia annulipes | reverse complement strand
GACAGCCTGTCAACGTTACGTGCTCCATTTTGGCCAATGTTCCCGTGAACTACGGGTATATTTATGTATCATCAGGACAGAAGGAAAGTCATAATTATTATTGATGCTGGGTAGGCAGGCAGGGTTAGAAATAAAACACAATTTAATTTCAACCTGCTCATCGACGTTTCGGGTGCCAATCGCACCCTTCCTCAGGACTGAGCAGGTGTCAAACGTCGACGAGCAGATTGAAATATAATTGTGTTTTATTTCTAATTCTGGCTGCCTACCAAGCATCAATAAAATACAATCTCCAGTCAAAGAAAATCATATGCTTTGTTTGAAATTAAAAATATGCCTGCTAGTCTACTGCCCGCAATGTCCGCCTTCGGGGAGACTAGTTTATTACAAGTTTGTTCTTTATAAAAGTGGGGTTATTTCTCGAATACTTCTTGTTGTTTTGCAAATGTGACGTAGATGTCAAATGCTTGAGTGCAAATAAATCGTTATGTTCAAATATTGAATAAATTTGATTATTATTTTATAATAATAAAATCTACTCCTGATATCAAAAAACAGTGGAATCCCGATATTTCGTAGCACTCCCGATTCGGCCCAATTGCAGTGGCGTATTCAGGGGGGCAGGGGGCAAGCCCCCCTCCCCCAAAGCCTTCTCCAAAACGAAAGAAATACCTATTGTTTTTCCTAATGATTTTTTTTTTTTTTTAAATAAATATTTTATTAACTCTCATAAATTCTAAAAAATCTAACAAAAAACTTATAAATAATTGAAAAAATCTCTAATATTTACGAATTTTGTATTAAAATTATTTTTTATTTCAAGAAAAATTTTTTTTTTTTATTTGTTTTTTATTTATAATTATTATATTATCTAAAAAAAATTTGAATATTTGATTATAGTTGTAGTATTGTATTCAGGATAATAAGGAATAATTCCCAAAGAAGAATGCAGCCAAAATTTATTTCATTCGATTTTAATAAAAAATACTAATCACTTGCTGACGTTTCGGTTCGGGTTTGAACCATCATCGGAGCTGTGATTTTGTCTTTATGTTTTTAAACAATACATTCAAACTATTATGGTAGAATAGATAGAGTAAATTAGGCAACCATTGCCTAAGTATCGTCCTGCTCCTATGTACTAGGCTCTATTTCCTGCCATTACATGAAAATAATTTGAGATTATATTCAACTATTTTATACAATATTATAGTAATTTACTCTATCTATTCTACCATAATAGTTTGAATGTATTGTTTAAAAACATAAAGACAAAATCACAGCTCCGATGATCGTTCAAACCCGAACCGAAACGTCAGCAAGTGATTAAGAATTTTTATTAAATTCAAATTAAATAAATTTTGGCTGCATTCTTCTTTGGGAATTATTCCTTATTATCCTGAAAAAAAATTTCTTCACTTTAAGTTTCTTGGAGCCCAAGGGGGGCTTGGAGTAGTTGGTAGCGTGCCTACCTTCTATACTGAACGTCTCGGGTTCGGACCCCAGGCAGTCCGATAATTTTATTTAAGGCATTTGGATACCAAATGACTTAAATAAAAATGCCTGGACCCCACAATTGATATATTAAACATACTGATTATCGTAAAAAAGTCTTAAATGGCCTCAGTTTTCTTCCTGGCTGCATGTGACTATTGGTCATTATAGGTCTTCGGACCTTATGCACCCATTCAAAAAAAAAAAAAAAGTTACCGAAAAGACTGTGTGAATGTGAGTGTGAATGAGAAAAAAGTGTGAATGTTTTTAAAAAAAAAAAAAAAAAAAAGTTTCTTGGAGAAGGGGGGGGTGTCATAAAACTTTTGGGCCCCCCCCCCCCAAGCAGAAATCCTGGCTACGCTACTGGCCAATTGTTACAAATTTGCCGGTTCCCACAAAAAAAATCTCGATAACTGGTATAAAAATAATCCATTTCAGTCCCCTCGTCAATTCGTATTATTTTTATGCTCGAGGTAAACTTTAAACTCCTTAGGTGGTGTTGCTGAAGTTGGTTTATTTGAGAAAGAGAACGCTATATTTCTAACTATTTTTTATTAGTTTACAAGGCAATAATTCCAAATATTTCGGAGACCTATTCCTTCTTCAGTGGATTTCACCACATACGGCCCTTACAATTATCACGCTTGGAAGCGACCATGTTATTCGTCTAGTAATTATTAATCATTAATCAAATGATATAAGTAAAGAGAAAATGCATTTGTGTTTGGAGGTGGGTGAAATCGTTTCAATTAAAAAGACTTACAGGATAGGTAGAGAAATAGGTTTGCTTGAACCTCTCAGGCGCCTTATAGAGAGTTGAGAAGGTGCCCGGCGGGAGGGGCAATCTGATCGCAATCTTCCCAAGCTCTCGGCACCCTGCTTCAGAACCATCTGGACGTAAAATGCGCACTGAAAACAAAAACAAATTTCTTTTATAACAATATCAGCTAGCTGATTTAACTGCGGTACTTACAGTCATATCCCGGCACCGGCATTCCTGTCGTGTATTTGGGCGGATTAGAGCTCTGTCCAAGGCCCAGGCAATGAGTGGTTATGGCGTGGCCCGTCTCTGTTTGCCACCAGTGGTTCAGAACTGGCACCTGGACATTCAAAGCCGTTAGAACACTATACTCTCTTAAAACGAATTAGTAGAATTTTTACTTATTCAAATAGTAGGTAAGAAAATTACATCAAAATTCATTTTGAGTAGAATCTACTAATATATTTAGTAAGTATATTGGTTCCTTTTAGATTAGTTATTTTTTACTAATTCAAAAAGTAGTTCATTCAATTGCCGGAATTGAAGCCAACATGGCCGACCAGCTGTTTGATCGGTTCCTTAATAAAGACATTTTTGGCAATATAAGGCTTTATTTAAGTAATAATAATACAAATAAATAATAATATTGTGATAACTTGTATTTTTTGTTAAAAATTGCAGGAAATATATGTTAAGTCAAAACAAATAGATACCAAATTTTTTTAAATTAATAAAATATTATTTTTAAATAGTCAATTAAGAAATATTTTTACTTAAAATTTAGTAAATATATTTCTTGATCTAACGATAATTAGTTTTATTAAGTTTATTTAGAAATAAATTGCTGGGAAGGAAAATAGTAACATTCAAGTAAAAAGCATTGTTAACATCAGCGACATACTTATATACCAAATAACAGAGAAGTAAGAGTAAGTCAAGTTTAAGTGGGTACGGCTAGAACTCGAGTCAGTAAACACAAGTTTAGGTCCCGGTGTCATCGCACCTTATTTCATATATCTTAAACGTTTCTTTTTTTTTGGTCATTATTTTTTAAAAAATTCACTTTTTCAATTATTAAGTAATAATTTTTACTAATTGAAAAAGTGGATATCCACTATTTACGGGTGGTCTACTTTGCACATCTTAAAAAAGTGACTATTCACTATGAATTAGTAGTTTTTTACTAATTCGTTTTTAGAGAGTAGACTACCGAGTTACTCTAAGCGGCAAGAGATGGCGTTAGTTTTTTCCATAGGGATACAAGGGATTTATTCCATTTCATTTGAAAGATTCCAGCTAATTAATTAAGGGTAAAAAATTAATTATTTTTCAACACAATGATTACTAATTTAATTATCTATAAGTTATAGAGCGAATTTTTAAAAAATATATTTAATGCGATTAATCTAAAAAAAAAATTTATTTTTTCGAAAATCAAAAAAAGGGCTTCTATTGTAGATATTTTAAATAGCTTTTAATTTTAAAAAAAAATTGAGGTCGATAGCTTCTAAATTGTGGCAAAATCAGCACCCCGAGACGCGCACCTTAATATCGTACAGGAAATGGGAGATGCACTAGATGGCTGATAAATAAAAACAACGCTATCGAAATAACAAATCCAATTGTCTTGTTAAATGACGTGATTTTTAATGTGATTTATTCTAAGTTGATAGACAGGCCTTCCAGCCTGTGAAGCGCCATCGATACCAATTCAAATAAAAATACTTACATTAAAAACTTTTTTCCGTCCATAATTTCGTTTCTAGATCACAATGCTCTCCTGCAACGAATAACGTCTTCAATCTAAAAGAAGAAATAAAATGAAATTATAAAAAAAGTTTTGTCCGGCTGCCCTGGGGACCATCGGCAATCGCAGCAATGCGATGGTGTCTTGTGAAGTAGAAAGAAGCTTTTCTGCTTTTAAGAACGTTCTGAAGGACAACCGTAAAAATTTTACAATGGAGAATTTACAAAAATTGTCCATTGCAATCAAGTCAAATTATAGAAAGGTAGGTTAATTAAATTCATGTACACGTCAGGAAATAGAGGAATATATTCAACATACCAAATTATAGAAAACTCTATACACAAAATATATAATTTTATGTATTTCATTTTATGTACTTCCAGAATTATTGAATTTTCTTATATAATGTTTTAGGTACCTGTATTTTTTTTACTTTTTAATAATTTTTTGTACATATATATTTAAAATTAATTAAAACTTTTTTTCCCACCAAATACGTTTTATTGGGCGATAACTTTAAAAAACTTATTTTGGGAGTATTAAAAACCTAAAAACGAAACGAACACTTTAAAATGTTTTGCAACAAAGTTTTAATAATAGAGGCTCTTCAATCCTGTTATTCAATTCTACACAATTATTTTCTACATTAATTATAGGCATCTAAAATATAATTGATTTTTAAACAAAATTCTTAAAGCCAATTGTGAGAAAAATAAAAAAAATTGAAAAGTACATCAGTAAAGTACTAGTACTATTTGATCGATTGGAATGAAATTCCTGCCCATGCTTGAGCCATGAATACTTAGCTAAAGTATAAAATTTGTGTATCGAGAGTTCGTTCCTTATTGAGTTATTTAATTTAATCCCAATTTTTTGATATTTCAGTTGAAATCCATTCAAATGATTGTGAAAATGACGTCACATTCAAGCTAAAAGGGAATCGCCTCCTTTTAATGGCAATTTCAAGAAAAGCAATTAAACAGCCATTTAAAAGCAATAAAATCTCTTTCAGAGAAATTTACATAAACATTTTGTTTTGATATTTTAACTGGAATCGATCTTCTTGAAATTTAAAATTTTTTCACAATAAATTAAATTGATTTCAAGTGAAATATCAAAGAATGTGGGTTAAAGGGAATTACTCAAAAACGAAAAGACTCTCGATACTCAAATTTCATACTTAAGCCAAGTATAAATTTGTTGTTCAATCCGCTTTTTATTCTCTCAAGATATATCACTAATTATAGAATAATATTAGTGAGATTTATTTATTTAAATTTTAATTAATTAGTCCTATTAGATTTTTTTCACTTCCTCAATATTTATGTAAATCAGAGTTTATAACATCAAAAAATGAATGACGTCATTGAGAGGAAATAAAAAAAAAAACTAGTGAAGGCATATTATTTTGTTCCTGGATCTGACTGACTTTGTTACACAATAATTTTATTATAAAATGAAACAATTTCAAATGTCAAAGAGATAGAGAGGGATGATACGCAATAGGGGAAAAAAAAAAACATAACGCTTTTCTATTATTAATTGGGATAGTGTGTAATGAAGCGGATAATTCAATTATAATATTTCTCTACTCTTTGATTAAATGTTCGTTTGTTAATCTAACAAAAGAAAAATGAATTTTAATGCAATTATAATAAAAAATGGTGAAATTAAATAGTCAATTTAATGTATTTAAAAAAGTCTATTAAATCGTTGGCTTTTTTTTTTTATTAAATATTTGATTTGCTCCATCCATACTTGATCTCTTCCATCCCAATTTTTATTATTTGTAATTTAATTATTTTAAACTGTTGAGTTTGATGCCTGTAGATAGGTAAAAAATCAAAAAAACGTTTTATTCTGTCGTCGACGTTTCGAGCACTAGTCGCACTCATCTTCAGGGCAAGCAGAATTGTCAAAAATAAGTAGAGGTGGTGTGAACACTTGCTGTTCCAATATAGTTTCAGTCGCACAGTTGGTTGGTGAAAGGTTTCTTCATGGGCGTAACTAAAGAATTTGGCTTAGGGGGAGGGGGGGCATGGGACCAGCCATCCTCCGGGGGCCTGGAAACCCCATATTTTCTCAATTTTTCTTGGGGGGGGGGGGCAGGCCCCCCTACACTCCCTAGCTAGCCCATGTGTTTCTTGTTCATTGCATTTTTTATAACGATGCAAAATTGCACAGACATGTTTATGCATGATAATAATAAACAGTACAACACCTCCAGTACTTATTTTTGACAATTCTGCTTGCCCTGAAGATGAGTGCGACTAGCGGTCGAAATGTCGTCGACAGAATATGACGTTTTTTATTTTTACCTGGCTACTGTGTCTCGGGAAGTCCCCCGTCCTCTCCTAATTATTTTATTTTTCCCCCATGCCTTTCTTATGAGAAAATTTCATTACACTAATTTTTGACTCACTTCATTTAGCAAAGGCGTAACTAACTACATTGACTGGCGCCCCCCTCCCCCCGCAGGAACAAGAATGACGCCTCCTCCTTTTTTTTAGGAAAACGCCGTGCGGAAAAAAATTTACGGAACCAAATTGTTCCATGACGCGGAAAATTTTTGTGCCCGGGTCTCTGCGTCCCTTGGTCTTCTGCTGCCCCCTTCCCACATTGCGGGGGTGTTATTTACCCCCTGGGGATCAGAGTATTTTTTCCTTAACGTCGATTTCTATAATCTTCTATAAAAGTTCAAAATTTTATTACGAAATTACGGAAAATTGGAGTGACGAGCAATTTTTTTAAAATGTTTTTTGGCTACAGATACCATTTAGGGGTTCAATTTATTTATTTATAACATATATATAAATACAATGTCTGGGGGACGTTCTCGGGGTTACCAATCTCGAGCTTATGGAATTTCGTTCTCCTGAACATACATCTTTCATTTTGTCGTATCCAGAATTTCTCTGGAGAACTCTTCTTAGCTTGGCTAAAACTGCTTCCCCAACACTGGTCGGAATTTTTTGAGCGAAACGTAACAAATGTTACTTCACTTTGGGCATTTTTTTCAAAATAGGTTAAGCAAAATTAAAAAAAAAAAAAAAAATTATCAAACTTTACTCTTAGAACTCTGAGTAAAGACTGAACAAAAGAGATTTATTTTCATCGTAATTTCGTTAAAAAATTTTTTTTCTCATTCTAAAAGCACCAATAAATTAAAAAAAAAAATCTCGGTAGATGAGTTTTCTAATTTAGGTGATTTTAGGTGGCTTGAACCCATTTAGGTTTTCAAAAATTTGATTAAACAACTCCAAAACACATAAGACGAAAAAGTAATTTGTCCATTTCACGTATGGAGTCAAGGAAAGAAAAAGGTGAAAACCTAAGAATCCGGTCCCTAGTTATAAGAGTCTTGTAAAAAATATATTCTAAAATATGCTTATACCATGGGCGTACCCAGCGAGGGGCAAGGGGCAGCTGCCCCCCTCCAGAAGCAACAAAAAAATATTAAATGTTTATAAAGAGATGAAACGAAACAAAATTGGTGGATGGCGACGGGGAATGATTCTTTTTGTTAGGACTCGAGGGTTTTTAGGCCTTTGATTCGAAGGCTTTACCTCCCTACATAAAAAAAAGCTATGTCACAATCTGGACGACCATGATCTGCCCCCCCCTGGACGACCATGATCTGCCCTTGCCCTCCCCCCTAGATTTGATCCTGGGTACGCCCATGGCGTATACTCTAACATAAGATGAAAAAATTTATAATTGATGTTTTTCCCGATTCTTATCTATTTGCCTCTTGTTGTGCACATTAGTTCTGAGGATGATCGAAACGTCAACATAATGGGGAATAAAAATAATTAAATACAACTAGCTGCGAATTTTCTTCTTCTTCTTTTCACCTATCCGAATTTCTCACATGTCCGTCTGTCTGTCCATAACCTGCGGGGATTTTGAAACGAAAAGGAAAGGCGGCTATTCCGATCAAGTCACCCCCTACAATCCATATTTCAGAGTGGAAATCAAAAAAAAAAGACTCACGATTTCGTAGAGTATTGCCTGCCAATAAGAATCTCCGGATCCTCTCTCCGAATGAGTCGCATGGTGGTGGGCGCTGTGATAATGACGTTTACCCGATGGTTTTCAATTACCCTAGAAAAGACATGGGCCCATTAATTAAATGTCGTCTGTTTGTGCTTGAACAACAACAAAGACAAAGAACAAACCTGAAATACTGGCCGGCGTCGGGGGTGCGGTCAGGTTTGCCCTCGTACATCACAGACGTGGCTCCATAGAGAAGAGGCGCATAACAGATATAGGAATGGCCAAGGACCCAGCCCATATCTGAACACGACCACATCACCTCTTCTCGGGACATGCCGTAGTACGCGGACATGGACCAGGCTAATGTGGCGATATGGCCGCCGAGAGGGCGCACCACACCTTTCGGCTTATCTAATAAAAAAAATAAGATCTTATTTGGACCATGTTATGCAAATGTGTATCAAAGACCAAACTTCGAGTTTTGAGAATATCAACATTAAATTGTTTTGATTAGATTATATCTATATCATTTTTTGTCAATTGTGCAAGTAAATACTGTAATTATGGCAGATATTCATAAATTATCTCTAAAAAAATACGACAAATTTAGAGAAAAACAATAAAATTATTTTTGCAAAATTCTCCAAGTCCAATTTGCAATTTGCAAAAATGCTTCAAAGTCTCTTGATAATAAATAAAATAATTTTAGGTTATAATTCAAAAAAAATTCGATGTCGAGATTTTGATGGATCTTCACGTTTTGAGGTCCCCTGAATCCAAAAAGTGGTTTTTCGCGAAATGGTCTGTCTGTGTGTGTGGGGTGGGTGGGTGGGTGGGTGGGTGGGTGGGTGTGTGTGTGTTCAATTTTAAGCATGAAGGAATTGAGCTACGAGGTTGAAATTCTATATTTAACTTAAAGCACCCTCCGGGACCGGAAAAATAAGCTTTTAATCAAAATCGGCCAAAGATTACTAGTACTTTACTGATGTACTTTTTCAGTTTTTTTCGATTTTCTCAAAATTTGCTCCAACGATTTTTTTTAAAATTCAAAAATCAATTATTTTTTTAGATGCTCTTTAAAATGTATATTCTCATTTTGCGATTGAAATCTTCTGAAGACCACTTTACTCTTGTATTTCATAGGAAAGATAGTAGAAATGGTTGCCATGGTAACAAAATATAAATATTTTCCCATACTTATAAATTTTACATCTGAATTAAAATGTTCCGTACTTTCGGAAACTAAATATATGTCGACACAAAATATATTTTGTTACCATGGCAACCATTTCTACTATCTTTCCTATGAAATACAAGAGTAAAGTGGTCTTCAGAGGATTTCAATCGCAAAATGAAAATATACATTTTAAAGAGCATCTAAAAATAATTGATTTTTGAATTTTAAAAAAAATCATTGGAGCAAATTTTGAGAAAATCGAAAAAAACTGAAAAAGTACATTAGTAAAGTACTAGTAATCTTTGGCCGATTTTGATTAAAAGCTTATTTTCCGGTCCCGGAGGGTGTTTAAGTTAAATATAGAATTTCAACCTCGTAGCTCAATTCCTTCATGCTTAAAATTGAACACACACACACCCACCCACCCACCCACCCACCCACACACAGACAGACCATGTCGCGAAAACCACTTTTTTGGATTCAGGGGACCTCAAAACGTGAAGATCCATCAAAATCTCGACATCCGAATTTTTGACATGAATCCAATACTTTCTCTCTATATATATATTACATATATACATAGGTAAGAGAAAGTAATTAAAACGGAGATGTTATTAAAGTTCTTTTATGGTTATATTTAATACTAGTAGCATAGAAACTTTTTATCAAAATTACATTAATAAATTTTAAATAGTATTAATATTTTAAAATTAAATACAAAGTGATAATAAAATTTTCTCATCAATTAATTCCTGAATGGAAGTGAACATGGCAACAGTAAATCAAAGTTATAATGAAATTGACTTAATATTATTTATTTTGTTGTCTTTTCGAAATCGCACTGATCCTCATCTTCATTATCAGGAATAATATCAAAAAATTAAATTTTGACATCTACGAATTCATTTCTCATTTTTCAAAAAAAAAAGGATTTTGGTTTATTTAAGGTAAACAATATATATATAATATAGGTTAAATAAGTTTTTATTGGTTGTTAACATCATAAAAAACAACGTGTAAGGAACATAAATCATTATTGCAAAATGAAAATCCTGCATTGAAATATTGTAAAAATAATTTTAAGCTTTTACATTAAATATAAATTAGGACATATTTCATAAAAAAAATATTATTAATTATAGCATTTGAAACAATATTCCGTGCTTAATTCAATTTTGAATTTTTTGGTCTTTGACACACCATTGCATAACAGGGTCCATTTAAGGACCGGTTGCTTCACTGAACTATAAACAGAAAAGTATTAAAAGAAAGAAATAAAAGAAATCTGGTGTGACATCACTTGTTTTGTGAATAGAATAGAATAGGAGTCTACCTGTAGTTCCTGACGTATAGAGGATGTAGAAAGGCTCGTTGGCTTCGACCGGGACGCACTCATGTGGCTGGCCAGAAGCGATGGCTTCGTCCCATTGCCAATCTATAGACGGATCCAATTCTGCTACTTCAACTTCCTTTCGTTGGAAGATGATGCATTTCACCGGTTTTGCTTTTGCCATGCTCAGGGCACTATTCAGGATCTTCTTGTATCTGTTTGAACATTCCAAGATTTTTTTTTTAAAGTCAATCAATAATTTAAAAAAAACGTGTCGAAATTTGACTGAAATAACCAGCTTTTTTTATGAGGCACTAACATTTGGTATCCAAATGGCTTACAGTGGTTGTAATCACTTGGAGAATTTTTTAAACATGACTTCATTGCCTGAAGATATGGCTGCGTAATTGCAGAGATTAATAAAATATTTAAAAAAAATCTTTTTCACATGTTAAAAAGAAGTGATTTGATAAAAATATTTGTTAGTATGTCACTCTGACTAGATAGAAATTAATTAATAAAATTTTGTGTATTTTATAATAGAAACATTTTCTAATTAAATTAATCTAATATAGATACATTTCAAGCGAAAACAAAAATAAAATATTTTATAATTTTAATTATATAATTTTTTATTTAATTTTAATTATTTACTTTTAATTATTTAATTTTAATTATTTAATTTTTTTTTTAATAGAGACCAAGTTTATTAAAAAAAAAAAAAAATTAAATAATTAAATATCCTAGAGGAAAAAGGAGAAAGAAAGGACGACAACATCTTAGGTGGAGCGGAAGATCTGAAGAACTTTGTGGGTCAAAATTGGTTCCAGCTAGTCGAAGATAGAATCCGGTGGCGAAGTCTAGGAGAAGCCTTTGCTCAACAAAGGGGCCTGGTTTTCGAAACCATTTTATTAAATCATAAAAATTGTTTGAATTGTATATTTAAAAAAAAAAAAAAAATTGTAAATTGATTGTTAAGTAAATATTGTATGCAAAAAATAAGGATGCTAATTTTTTTTTTTTTTTTTTTTTTTAAAACATTCACACTTTTTTCTCATTCACACTCACACTCACACACACATTCATACAGTCTTTTCGGCAACTTAGGCCATTTAAGACTTTTGACGATAACCGTTGTAATTAATATATATATTGTGGGGGTTCAGGCATTTCTATTTAAGCCATCTGGTATCCAAATGGCTTAAATAAAATCTTCGGACTGCCTGGGTCCGAACCCGCGACGTTTGGTATAGGAGGTAGGCACGCTACCTACTACGCCACACCCGGGGGCAAGGATGCTAATTAACGGCTTTATTATTATTATTATTAATTAATTTTACTTTCTCTTACCTCTATATATATGTTAATATATATAGAGAGAGAAAGTATTGGATTCATGTCAAAAAATTCGATGTCGAGATTTTGATGGATCTTCACGTTTTGAGGTCGCCTGAATCCAAAAAAGTGGTTTTCGCGACATGGTCTGTCTGTGTGTGTGTCTGTGTGTCTGTCTGTGTGTGTGTGTGTGTGTGTGTCTGTGAACAAAATATCTCAAGAACGAAAAGAGCTAGGAGGTTGAAATTTTATATTTAAGTTAGGCACCCCCATGGGACGTGACACGAAGCTTTTTAACAAAATCGACCAAAGAGTACTAGTACTTTACTGATGCACTTTTTCAGTTTTTTTTCGATTTTCTCAAAATTGGCTCCAACGATTTTTTTTTAAATTCAAAAATCAATTATTTTTTAGATTCTCTTTAAAATGTATATTCTCATTTTGTGATTGAAATCTTCTGAAGGCCACTTTACTCTTGTACTCCATAAGAAAAGATAGAGGAAATGGTTGCCATGGTAACAAAATATAAATATTTTGCCAAACTTATAAATTGTACATCTTGAAAATAGAATGTACCGTACTGTCGGAAACTAAATACATGTCGACACAAAAAATCTGGTGAGACAAGCACAGTACACAACTTTCGATTACCGAAGGTAAGAGAAAGTTGTGTCCTGTGCGTCAGTCCCACCAGATTTTTAATTATTTATTTTTAATTATTTATTTTTAATTATTTAATTTTAATTATTTAAATTTAATTATTTAATTTTAATTATTTATATTAATTATTTATATTAATTTTATTATTAATATTTATTTTAAAGTCTTTTTCGGCATTTAATTCCTATTTATTTCAAAGATTTGTAGTCAATTCAAATGAAATAAATATTTCTCGCTTCAGGACGGGAATAATCTCTTTCTTTGAGTCACGGGCCATTTGAAATATTCCAAGTACATATTTTAAAATTCCCGTCTGAGGCCACCATACACGCAGCGATAAACTGACAGAATTCCGGCCTCAAGGGAAAATATTATTGAATTTCAATCAGGATTTTTTGGCCTCAAGTCCGTCCTTTGGCACACGTTGAGGATTTCCTCGAGACGAGCCTTATTCAGACCGGGCCTTAAGGAAATGGTGTATTACGGCCTTAAGAGTGAATTTTTCTTGAGCATTTATTAGTCCTGTACCTGTATAGGATATTTTATTTAATATCAAAAGAGGCAAGTAAATAATCTCTCTGTGAAGGATTAAATCTCTCAAGTGTCGCTCTCAACAATATCATTTGAATTTAATAAGAATTTCAGAGAGGAGACAAAAAAAAGGATTTCGTTACAGAGAGACTCTTTGAGGATCATTTTTTGAATAAATATTATATTTATTTGTTTCAATCCTCGTATGCAACTTGATTGGAATACTTTACGTAATTACAACTAATAAATTGTAAATATAAATTGTCCTTAGGGGGAAATTTATTATCCCACCCACACCCCCTCTGATAAGAGACATTCGCATTATTCATTTGCTGAAATTGCAATCTGCTTTTGAATTACATTTCATTAATCGAACGACACGAATTTACAAAATTTCTTTTGAAGAGTAATCAATTATAAATCAAAAAATTTTTACAAAAAAAACATCCTTGAGTTCAACTCCTGACAACCCTCATTTTTTTTTTTTTACTTTCTATATTATCTAGTACTTTACTGATGTACTTTTTCAGTTTTTTTCTATTTTCTTAAAATTCCCTCCAAGGATTTTTTTTAAATTCATAAATCAATTATTTTTTAGATGCTCTTTAAAATGTATATTCTCATTTTGCCGTTGAAATCTTCTGAAGACCACTTTACTCTTGTTCTTCATAGGAAAGATAGAAATGGTTGTCATGGTAACGGAATTTAAATATTTTTCTTTTTATTAGATTAAAAATCAATTATTATTTAAATTCCCATTTATTTTTATTTTATTTCTGTCTTTAATTGTTTCCGAGAATACATATATCTCAGACAAAATTATCTTCTCTCTGTCTCACTCTTTTAAATTCACTTTCCGCCTTCTCTCATAGGCCTAATGTTAATTTCCTATAGGGATTTGTATGTTAATTTCGATTCAAAGGGGGGTCCCCTTTGGAACTTTTTAGGCATTTAAAATTTTTTTTTTTTCCAATTCTTATGAAATTTTGTATTTATTTACGATTCTATATTGTGTATAAAATGTCCAAATATGAGATTAAAATTTTGAAAAATAACCATAGTTTATTTGAAGCAGTCAACATTTAAAATGCAGTTTGAAACTAAGGTGCTATCGAAACTAAATATATCTCGACACAAAAATCTGGTGTGACCAGCACGGTGCACAACTTTCTCTTACCGAAGGGTAAGAGAAAGTTGTGTGCTGTGCGCCAGTCACACCAGATTTTT
>JAKCPI010029555.1:0-15465 GCA_023213315.1 Euborellia annulipes | reverse complement strand
AGGTAAGTTTTCCTAGACGCGTTTTATGAACCGTGCGGGCGACGGAATAAGCAATGCGGAACACGTCGACCACTCATCATATAGAAAGTAATGGAGGTGTTTTCCTAGCGTGCGGAATTTGTTTTTCGCCTGCGATTTCCGCAGTGCGGAATAGACAGACTTCTTTTGAAAAGTCAATTTTTAATTCCGCTGCGTTTTTAACCTAAAATCATTACATTTTTTTTTTTTGACAGTTCATTTTTTCATACCAGTTTTTATCGAAATGTCACAAATACAGGCACGATTTACTCTAGATTGGATATTTCTTGCACATTACTTGTTATAAAATATATCAGAGAGATTTTTCCAAATAAAAACCATAAAAACTAAAATTTATATTTGCTAATAATTTTACATTTCTCATTGCCGTATATTCCTGAACCCCAAGGGGCCCGTGCCCTCTCAAAGACATTTACATTAAATTTTTTTTTAACAAAATATTTCCGTTTTCATCTAAGCCCTGACCGCCCGGACCCTTTTTAAGACAAAAGTTTTATTAAAAAAATGCTTATATATTAATATATTTCTTTTTTAAGAGAATCGCTTTCTCATTTAAAACCCAGTGTATACCCTCGCATAAATTTAGTATTTCCATTTATTTAATTTTTTATAAAAATTTTTAAGAATACAATTTTATTTCCAAAATAAAATATTTTTCTCAAATCTCTTGAGTTATATTAATTAATAGGTTATTATATTTTACTGTTTATAGTTGTTCTTTATTGAAAGAATGCCTACTTTTTCAAAAAGCAGCGGGAGAATCCATAGTTATTCCGCGGCTAGGAAAACACAAAAACGCTACGTTTTAAGCTTTGCTATTCCCCAGACGGAATTAGATTCTAAATCGTCGTCCGCAACGTTCGTAAAACGCGGCTAGGAAAACTTACCTTAAGGCAGCCTATCAACGTTACGTGCTCTCTTTTGGCCAATGTTCCCGTGAACTACGGGTATATTTATGTATCATCAGGACAGAAGGAAAGTCATAATTATTATTGATGCTGGGTAGGCAGGCAGGCTTAGAAATAAAACAATCTGCTCATCGACGTTTCGGGTGCCAATCGCACCCTTCCTCAGGACTGAGCAGGTGTCAAACGTCGACGAGCAGATTGAAATTAAATTGTGTTTTATTTCTAATCCTGGCTGCCTACCAAGCATCAATAATATACAATCTCCAGTCAAAGAAAATCATATGCTTTGTTTGAAATTAAAAATATCTGTTAGTCTACTATCCGCAATGTCCGCCTTCGGGGAGACTAGTTTATTACAAGTTTGTTCTTTATAAAAGTGGGGTTATTCCTCGAATACTTCTTGTTGTTTTGCAAATGTGACGTAGATGTCAAATGCTTGAGTGAACAAATTTGTGTTCAAATATTGAATAAATTTGATTATTATTTTATAATAATAAAATCTACGTTATTCCTCATATCAAAAACAGTGGAATCCCGATATTTCGTAATTGTTACAAATTTGCCGGTTCCCACAGAAAATCCCGATAACTGGTATAAAAATAATGCATTTCAGTCCCCTCGTCAATTCGTATTACAGTAGAGTCCCTGTAATCCGAACCTCGCTAATCCGAACTTCCGGTTAATCCGAACTCTTTTTGCGTACGATTTTTTTTTTTTTTTTTTTTTAAGATAAATGAAAATTAGACATTAAAGGAACTTTATTTTATTATTATTTATGAAATATTTATTTAGAGTTTAATATCACCGACAAGTTTCACGGTTTACAACATTATAAGTAGAGACCGGATTTTAAGCAAAATGCTTATTGCTGAATTTTATAAGCAACCATTAGATATTTAATTTCTATACGAATTAGGAAAAACTAAGTGCATTGAGATTGCATTTTTTATGCTTTTTGCTTTTTTTGAGTTTTTATGCTTTTTTTCCTTTTTGTGCTTATTTGAACTTATTTTACGAATATTTATAATTTTTTTTTTTTTTTATTAAAAAACTTTTTTCCCATTCACACACGCATACACCAGGGACGTATTTAAGGGGGGGGGGGGGGAGGCGCCCCTTCCAAAAAATTTTCCAAAAACCCCTCAGTGTAAAAAAATATAGCCCTGTAAAAAATTTTTTTTCCGCAGGGTGAAAAAATTTGGTTCCGCAAAAAAAAATTTTTCGCATGGCGGGGCGGAATAAATTTAGTTTCTTTAAAAAAAAATTTGTATACGCCATTGGTATGAGTAAAAATTGCTTATTAGATGCTTTTTTTCAACTTTTATGCTTATTTAACAACTTTTTATTCAAGTTTTTTATGCTTTTTTAAGCACTATTTTTCCATTTTTTTATGCTTTTTTGTCCGGTCTCTAGTTATAAATATGACTGTATTATCAAAATTAACTTATTCAAGCTTACAATTCTGGTTAATCCGAACTTCCCGATAATCCGAACGACCCTCGGTCCCAATTAGTTCGGATTAACGGGACTCTACTGTATTTTTATGCTCGAGGTAAACTTTAAACTCCTTAAGTGGTGTTGCTGAAGTTGGTTTATTTGAGAAAGAAAACGCTATATTTTCAGCAATTTTTTATTAGTTTACAAGGCAATAATTCCAAATATTTCGGAGACCTATTCCTTCTTCAGTGGATTTCACCACATAAGGCCCTTACAATTAAAACGCTTGGAAGCGACCATGTTATTCGTCTAGTAATTATTAATCATTAATCAAATGATATAAGTAAAGAGAAAATGCATTTGTGTTTGGAGGTGGGTGAAATCGTTTCAATTAAAAACACTTACAGGGTAGGTAGAGAAATAGGTTTGCTTGAACCTCTCCGGCGCCTTATAGAGAGTTGAGAAGGTGCCCGGCGGGAGGGGCAATCTGATCGCAATCTTCCCAAGCTCTCGGCACCCTGCTTCAGAACCATCTGGACGTAAAATGCGCACTGAAAACAAAAACAAATTTCTTTTATAACAATATCAGCTAAACGATATTTGAAAACGAAATGCGGTACTTACAGTCATATCCAGGGACCGGCATTCCTGTCGTGTATTTGGGCGGATTAGAGCTCTGTCCAAGACCCAAGCAATGAGTGGTTATGGCGTGGCCAGTCTCTGTTTGCCACCAGTGGTTCAGAACTGGCACCTGGACATTCAAAGCCATTAGAACACTATACTCTCTTAAAACGAATTAGTAGAATTTTTACTTATTCAAATAGTATGTAAGAAAATTACATCAAATTTAGTCATTTTGAGTAGAATCTACTAATATATTTAGTAAGTATATTGGTTCCTTTTAGATTAGTTATTTTTTACTAATTCAAAAAGTAGTTCATTCAATTCCCGCTGTCTGAGAAGCCAACATGGCCGACCAGCTGTTTGATCGGTTCCTTAATAAAGACATTTTTGGCAATATAAGGCTTTATTTAAGTAATAATAATACAAATAAATAATAATATTGAGATAACTTGTATTTTTTGTTAAAAATTGCAGGAAATATATGTCAAGTCAAAACAAAGAGATTCGAAATTTTTTTAAATTAATAAAATATTATTTTTTAAATAGTCAATTAAGAAATATTTTTACTTAAAATTTAGTAAATATATTTCTTGATATAACGATAATTAGTTTTATTAAGTTTATTTAGAAATAAATTGCTGGGAAGGAATATAGTAACATTCAAGTAAAAAGCATTGTTAACACCAGCGACATACTTATATACCAAATAACAGAGAAGTAATAGTAAGTCAAGTTTAAGTGGACTCGAGTCAGTAAACACAAGTTAGGTCCCGGTGTCATCGCACCTTATTTCATATATCTTAAACGTTTCTTTTTTTTGGTCATTATTTTTTTAAAAATTCACTTTTTCAATTAGTAAGTAATAATTTTTACTAATTGAAAAAGTGGATATCCACTATTTACGGGTGGTCTATTTTGCACATTTTAAAAAAGTGACTATTCACTATGAATTATTAGTTTTTTACTAATTCGTTTTTAGAGAGTAGACTACCGAGTTACTCTAGGCGGCAAGAGATGGCGTTAGTTTTTTCCATAGGGATTCAAGAGATTTATTCCATTTCATTTTAAAGATTCCAGCTAATTAATTAAGGGTAAAAAATTAATTATTTTTTAACACGATGATTACTAATTTAATTATCTATAAGATATAGAGCGAATTTTTTAAAAATATCTTTTATTAAACCTTAATATCGTACAGGAAATGGGAGATGCACTAGATGGCTGATAAATAAAAACAACGCTATCGAAATAACAAATCCAATTGTCTTGTTAAATGACGTGATTTTTAATGTGATTTATTCCAAGTTGATAGATAGGCCTTCCAGCCTGTGAAGCGCCATCGATACCAATTCAAATAAAAAAATACTTACATTAAAAACTTTTTCCGTCCATAATTTCGTTTCTAGATCACAATGCTCTCCCGCAACGAATAACGTCTTCAATCTAAAAGAAGAAATTAAATATATTCAATAAACAGCTCAAGCAGAATTCCATCAATTCTCGAAGGTTTACTTTGAAGTTTGCAAGGTGGACGTGCAGATTTTTAAATAATTTTTCAGAAATTTGTATTAGCTGACAACTGATTGCAATGTACAGTTTCGGTCATCTAGTGTGACCATCATCAGGCCTGGAATATATATCAAATATACTTTAAATTACAGGACATTACATTTTATTACAATTGCATTATATTTATTTTATACAACATTTAAAAATTTTTCTTTATACGCAATTTTATAAATAGCCAATATTCTCAATTCTAATCAATGATTTAAAATTAGAGCAGATATTATTAAAAATATAATTACCTAAAATTTCTTTGTTTCTTTCTAAAAATACATTTGATAAATTCAGTTTAATATCGGCTCTAATTTTAATTGATTGAAATTGAGAATGTTGGCTATTTATAAAATTGCGTATTAAAGAAAAATTTTTAAATGTTGTATAAAATAAATATAATGCAATTGTAATAAAATGTAATGTCCTGTATTTTAAAGTATATTTGATATATATTCCAGGCCTGATGATGGTCACACTAGATGACCGAAACTGTACATTGCAATAAGTTGTCAGCTAATACAAATTTCTGAAAAATTATTGTTTAAAATTATTTTAAAATCTGCACGTGCACCTTGCAAACTTCAAAGTAAACCTTCGAGAATTGATGAAGAAATCAAATTATAAAGAAGTTTTTTTTTTTTTTTTTATTTATTTGATGGCACCACTGACAGCGCTTGTAGTGTCCGGCTGCAACGCAGAAGAACAACAGTCACCATTCGTTGAGGTTAAGCGTGGTCAAAAGCTCGAGATTGGTAACCCCGAGAACGTCCCCCAGACATTGTGTTTATATATATATGTTATAAATAAATAAATTGAACCCCTAAATGGTATCTGGAGCCAAAAAAACATTTTAAAAAAATCTGGTGTGACTGGCGCACAGCACACAACTTTCTCTTACCCTTCGGTAAGAGAAAGTTGTGCACCGTGCTGGTCACACCAGATTTTTTGTGTCGAGATATATTTAGTTTCCGATAGCACCTTAGTTTCAAACTTGCATTTTAAATGTTGACTGCTTCAAATAAACTATGGTTATTTTTCAAAATTTTAATCTCATATTTGGACATTTTATACACAATATAGAATCGTAAATAAATACAAAATTTCATAAGAATTGGAAAAAAAAATTTTTAATGCGTAAAAAGTTCCAAAGGGGACCCCCTTTTGAATCGAAATTAACATACAAATCCCTATAGGAAATTAACATTGTTCCTATGCGAAGATAAGGTGGAAAGGGAATTTAAAAAGAGTAGAGAGAGACGATAATGTTTGCAAGTGAGAGAGAGACATATATGTTTTCTTTGAAACAATTAAAACAGAAATAAAAAAAAATAAATGGGAATTTAAATAATAATTGATTTTTTAATCTAATAAAAAGAAAAAGATTTAAATTCCGTTACCATGGCAACCATTTCTATCTTTCCTATGAAGAACAAGAGTAAAGTGGTCTTCAGAAGATTTCAACGGCAAAATGAGAATATACATTTTAAAGAGCATCTAAAAAATAGTTCATTTATGAATTTTAAAAAAAATCCTTGGAGGGAATTTTGAGAAAATCGAAAAAAACTGAAAAAGTACATCAGTAAAGTACTAGTACTTTTTGGCCGATTTTGTTCAAAAGCTTATTTTGAGATTCTTCAAAGGTACCTAAGTTAAATATAAAATTTCAATCCGCTAGCTCAACTCCTTCATGCTAAAAATCTGTCCACACACACAGACACACAGACACACACACACACACACACACACAGACAGACCATGTCGCGAAAACCACTTTTTTGGATTCAGGGGACCTCAAAAGGTGAAGATCCATCAAAATCTCGACATCGAATTTTTGACATGATCGCAATACTTTCTCTCTATATATATATTACATATATACATAGGTAAGAGAAAGTAAAAATTGCTCGTCACTCCAATTTTCTGTAATTTCGAAATAAAATTTTGGACTTTTATAGAAGATTATAGAAATCGACGATAAGGAAAAATACTCGGATCCCCAGGGGGGTAAATAACACCCCCGCAATGCGGGGAGGGGGGGGCAGCAGACCAAGGGACGCAAAGACCCGGGCACAAAAATTTTCCGCGTCACGGAACAATTTGGTTCCGTAAATTTTTTTCCGCCCGGCGTTTTCCTAAAAAAAAGGAGAAGGCGTCATTCTTGTTCCTGCGGGGGGAGGGGGGGGCCTTAGTCAATCTAGTTACGCCTTTCCTAAATGAAGTGACTCAAAAATTAGTGTAATGAAATTTTCTCATAAGAAAGGCATGGGGGAAAAATAAAATAATTAAATTAGGGGACTTCCCGAGACACAGTAGCCAGATAAAAATAAAAAAACGTCATATTCTGTCGACGACGTTTCGAGCGCTAGTCGCACTCATCTTCAGGGCAAGCAAAATTGTCAAAAATAAATACACGTGGTGTTGTACTGTTTATTATTATCATGCATAAACATGTCTGTGCAATTTTGCATCGTTATAAAAAATGCAATGAACAAGAAACACATGGGCGTAGCTAGGGGGTGTAGGGGGGCCTGCCCCCCCAAGAAAAATTGAGAAAATATGGGGTTTCCAGGCCCCCCGGAGGATGGCTGGTCCCATGCCCCCCCTCCCCCCCCCAAGCCAAATTCTTTAGATACGCCCATGAAGAAACCTTTCACCAACCAACTGTGCGACTGAAACTATATTGGAACAGCAAGTGTTCACACCACCTCTACTTATTTTTGACAATTCTGCTTGCCCTGAAGATGAGTGCGACTAGTGCTCGAAACGTCGGCGACAGAATATAACGTTTTTTGATTTTTACCTATCTACAGGCATCAAACTCAACAGTTTAAAATAATTAATTTACAAATAATAAAAAACGGGTGCAACAAATCAAATATTTAATAAAAAAAAAAAGCCAACGATTTAATAGACTTTTTTAAATACATTAAATTGACTATTTAATTTCACCATATTTTTATTATAATTGCATTAAAATTCATTTTTCTTTTTTAGATTAACAAACGAACATTTAATCAAAGAGTAGAGAAATATTATAATTGAATTATCCGCTTCATTACACACTATCCCAATTAATAATAGAAAAGCGTTATGTTTTTTTTTTCCTATTGCGTATCATCCCTCTCTCTCTCTATCTCTCTTTGACATTTGAAATTGTTTCATTTTATTTATTAATAAAATTATTGTGTAACAAAGTCAGTCAGATCCAGGAACAAAATATGCCTTCACTAGTTTTTTTATTTCCTCTCAATGACGTCATTCATTTTTTGATGTTATAAACTCTGATTTACATAAATATTGAGGAAGTGAAAAAATCTAATAAGACTAATTAATTAAAATTTAAATAAATAAATCTCACTAATATTATTCTATAATTAGTGATATATCTTGAGAGAATAAAAAGCGAATTATACACCATTTGTAAATGTTAAAGCTGAAATAAAAATTTGTTAAAAATATTTTTAAAACACATTAACAAAATAGATTGGTGCGTATCTCTGTTAACAATGCCACTAAGGAAATGTATGAAAATACACAATATGCTGAATATAGGGATGTGGTATCGAAAATAAAGTATCGATACTTGTACTTGGTATCGTATCGATACCAGTTAGAGCAAATTTTGAGAAATCGAAAAAAACTGAAAAAATACATTAGTAAAGTACTAGTACTCTTTGGCTGATGTGATTGAAATTTCTTGAAATACTTGCGACATAGGTACTTGGCTTAAGTATGAAATTTGAGTATCGAGAGTTTTTTCGTTTTTGATTAATTCCCATTAACCCACATTCTTTGATTTTTCACTTGAAATCAATTTAATTTATTGTGAAAAAATCTTAAATTTCAAGAAGATCGATTCCAGTTAAAATATCAAAACATAATGTTTATGTAAATTTCTCTGAAAGAGATTTTATTGCTTTTAAATGGCTGTTTGATTGCTTTTCTTGAAATTCCCATTAAAAGGAGGCGATTCCCTTTTAGCTGGAATTTGACGTCATTTTCACAATCATTTGAATGAATTTCAACTGAAATATCAAAAAATGGGGATTAAATTAAATAACTCAATAAGGAAAGAACTCTCGATACTCAAATTTTATATTTTAGCTATATATTCATGACCTAACCCTAGGCAGGAATTTCATTCCAATCGACCAAATAGTACTAGTACTTTACTGATGTATTTTTTCAATTTTTTTTTTATTCTTCTCACAATTGGCTTTAAGAATTTTGTTTAAAAATCAATTATATTTTAGATGCCTATAATTAATGTAGAAAATAATTGTGTAGAATTGAATAACAGGATTGAAGAGCCTGGTAGGGAGCCTCTATTATTAAAACTTTGTTGCAAAACATTTTAAAGTTTTTAAGGTTTTTGAAATAAGTTTTTTAAAGTTATCGCCCAATAAAACGTATTTGGTGGGAAAAAAAAGTTTTAATTAATTTTAAATACCTATGTACAAAAATTATTAAAAAGAAAAAATACAGGTACCTAAAACTTTATATAAGAAAATTCAATAATTCTGGAAGTACATAAAATGAAATACATAATTCTATAATTTGGCTTGATTGCAATGGACAAGAATATATTTTTGTCAATTCTCCATTGTAAAATTTTTACGGTTGTTCTTCAGAACGTTCTTAAAAGCAGAAAAGCTTCTTTCTACTTCACAAGACACCATCGCATTGCTGCGATTGCCGATGGTCCCCAGGTCAGTTCGCCTATGGAATTTCGTTCTCCTGAACATACATCTTTCATTTTGTCGTATCCAGGATTCCTCTGGAGAACTCTTCTTAGCTTGGCTAAAACTGCTTCCCCGTGGAATTTTTTGAGCGAAACGTAACAAATGTGACTTCACTTTGGGCATTTTTCAAAATAGTGTTGTATGTTGCTTTGGATCAGTATTGCGTGTTGCCTTCTCAAGGGGATTTTTGTTGGGTTTTTTCAATAAATGTCTCAGTTTTTAAATTTATGTTTATTATGACTGATTAATATACAAGGTCTGGTACTTCGGAGATTGAGAAAGAGAATGATCCCGCCCGGGAGTGGGGGGTGGCCTTTTATGCCTTCTTCCAGACAGTAATCCCCCATTCCCAGGGGATTAGACACACGTGTAACGATTCCAATTGCAGAATTTGCGCTTTTCGGTGGGAATCTTTACATGTGTGTCTTGTTCTAGAAATATATCAAATTTTGCCATCGAATGAGTTTAAAAATAGAGCTTTAGATTCCAAATATCAAATTTTGTATCTCTCTCTCTCTCTCTCTGTTCTTTTAGCTTCACAACAATAGGTTAAGCAAAATTTAAAAAAAAAAAAAAAAAATTATCAAACTTTACTCTTACAACTCTGAGTAAAAACTGAACAAAAGAGATTTTATTTAATTATTTTCATCATAATTTCGTTAAAAAAAATTTTTTTTCTCAATCTAAAAGCACCAATAAATTTTAAAAAAAAATCTCTAAGATTAAAAAATTTATAATTGATAATGTTTTTTTCCCAATACTGATCTATTTGTCTCTTGTGCACATTAGTTCTGAGGATGATCGAAACGTCAACATAATGAAAATAAAAATAATGAAATACAACTAGCTGCGAATTTTCTTCTTTTTCTTTTCACCTATCCGAATTTCTTACATGTCCGTCTGTCTGTCCATAACCTGCGGGGATTTTGAAACGAAAGGGAAAGGCGGGCCAGCGGCTAATCCGATCAAGTCTCCCCCAACAATCCATATTTCAGAGTGGAAATCAAAAAAAAAAAAAAAAAGACTCACGATTTCGTAGAGTATTGCCTGCCAATTAGAATCTCCGGATCCTCTCTCCGAATGAGTCGCATGGTGGTGGGCGCTGTGATAATGACGTTTACCCGATGGTTTTCAATTACCCTAGAAAAGACATGGGCCCATTAATTAAATGTCGTCTGTTTGTGCTTGAACAACAACAAAGACAAAGAGCAAACCTGAAATACTGGCCGGCGTCGGGGGTGCGGTCAGGTTTGCCCTCGTACATCACAGACGTGGCTCCATAGAGAAGAGGCGCATAACAGATATAGGAATGGCCAAGGACCCAGCCCATATCTGAACACGACCACATCACCTCTTCTCGGGACATGCCGTAGTACGCGGACATGGACCAGGCTAATGTGGCGATATGGCCGCCGAGAGGGCGCACCACACCTTTCGGCTTATCTAATTAAAAAAAATAAGATCTTATTTGGGACCCTGTTATGCAATGGTGTGTTAAAGACCAAACATCGAGTTTTGAGAAAATCAACATTAAATTGTTTTGATTAGATTATATATCATTTTTTTTTTGTCAATTGTGCAAGTAAATACTGTAATTATGGCGGATATTCATAAATTATCTCTAAAAATACGACTTATTTAGAGAAAAACAAAAAAATTATTTTTGCAAAATTCTCCAAGTCCAATATTATATTTGTAAAAATGCTTCAAAGTCTCTTGAGAATAAATAAAATAATTTTAGGTTATAATTCAAAAATTAAAACGGAGTTATTATTAAAGTTCTTTTATGGTTATATTTAATACTAATAGCTTAGAAACTTTTGATCAAAATTACATTAATCAATTTTAAATAGTATTAACGTTTTAAAATTAAATACAAAGTGATAACAAAATTTTCTCATCAATTAATTCCTGAATGGAAGTGAACATGGCAACAGTAAATCAAAGTTATAATGAAATTGACTTAATATCGAAATCGCACTCATCCTCATCTTCATTATCAGGAATAATATCAAAAAATTATATTTTGACATCTACGATTAATTTCTCATTTTTCAAAAAAAAAAAAAGGATTTTGGTTTATTTAAGGTAAACAATATTATATATAATAAGTTTTTATTGGTTGGTTAACATCATAAAAAACAACGTGTTAGGAACATAAATCATTTTTGCAAAATGAAAATCCTGCATTGAAATATTGTAAAAATAATTTTAAGCTTTTACATTAAATATAAATTTTTTTAGGACATATTTTATAAAAAATATTCTATTAATTTGAAACAATATTCCGTGCTTAACTCAATTTTGAATTTTTTTGGTCTTTGACACACCATTGCATAACAGGGTCCATTTAAGGACCGGTTGCTTCACTGAACTATAAACAGAAAAGTATTAAAAGAAAGAAAGAAAAGAAAACTGGCGTGACATCACTTGTTTTGTGAATAGAATAGAATAGAGTAGGAGGGTGGACCTGTAGTTCCTGACGTATAGAGGATGTAGAAAGGCTCGTTGGCTTCGACAGGGACGCACTCATGTGGCTGGCCAGAAGCGATGGCTTCGTCCCATTGCCAATCTATAGACGGATCCAATTCTGCTACTTCAACTTCCTTTCGTTGGAAGATGATGCATTTCACCGGCTTTGCTTTTGCCATGCTCAGGGCACTATTCAGGATCTTCTTGTATCTGTTTAAACATTCCAAGATTTTTTTTTTTAAAGTCCAATCAATAATTTAAAAACGTGTCGAAATTTGACTGCAATAACCAGATTTTTTTATGAGGCACAAACATTTGGTATCCAAATGGCTTACAGGGGTTGTAATCACTTGGAGAATTTTTTAAACATGACTTCATTGCTGAAGATGCTGCGTAATTGCAGAGATTAATGAAAATATTTAAAAAATCTTTTGACATGTTAAAAAGAAGTGATTTGATAAAAATATTTGTTAGTATATCATTCCGACAAGATATAGATTAAAGTAGTAATAAAATTCTTATATTTTATAATAGAAACATATTCTAATTAAATTAATCTAATATAGATACATTTCAAGCCAAAACAACAATAAAATATTTTATAATTTTAATTATTTAATTTTTTTATTTAATTTTAATTATTTAATTGTTTATTTAATTTTAATTATTAAATTTTTTAATATATTTTAATTATTTAATTTTTTTTTAATAGAGACCAAGGTCTTTAAATACACAGGTTGGCCAGAAACTAGTAAACAAACAATTTTCAGGTCACAGTTTTTGATTGGTCCACGTCATGAAGCTCCTCCTTGCTTATATTTTTCTATTTGGCAGCTTTGTTGACTGTTTATAACCTAGTTCACATTCATTTCGTTTTATTTGCAAATTGTATAGTTTCTGACTAAACTAATTTAAACCCTGGTATTTATACTGCTTTATTAATAATATGCCGTGTATAAATTTTTATAAATTGTTTGTTTCAAACGATTTTTTACAAAAAGAGGAGCTCCATGACGTCACTCTCTTGAAATGGAAAAAATGTAAACAAACCGAGTTTGACCCCCCTGATAGAGACCAAGTTTATTAAAAAAAATAAAATTAAATAATTAAATATCCTAGAAGAAAAAGGAGAAAGAAAGGACGACAACATCTTAGGTGGAGCGGAAGATCTGAAGAACTTTGCGGGTCAAAATTGGTTCCAGCTAGCCGAAGATAGAAACCGGTGGCGAAGTCTGGGAGAGGCCTTTGTTCAACAAAGGGGCCTGGTTTCCGAAACCATTTTATTAAATCATAAAAATTATTTGAATTGTATATTAAAAGAAAAAAAAATTTGTAAATTGATTGTTAAGTAAATATTGTATGCGAAAATAAGGAAGCTAATAAACGGCTTTATTATTATTATTTAATTTTAATTATTTAAATTTAATTATTTTTTTTAATTATTTAATTTTAATTATTTATATTAATTTTATTTATTTTATTATTAATATTTATTTTAAAGTCTTTTTCGGCATTTAATTCCTATTTATTTCAAAAGATTTGTAGTCAATTCAAATGAAAAAAATATTTCTCGCTTTGGACGGGAATAATCTCTTTTCTTTTGAGTCACGGGCCATTTGAAATATTCCAAATACATATTTTAAAATTCCCGTCTGAGGCCATACACGCAGCAATAAATCGACAGAATTCCGGCCTCAAGAAAAATATTAATGAATTTCAATCAGGATTTTTCGGCCTCGATGCCGCTACCACACACGTTGAGGATTTCCTCGACGCGAGCCTTATTCAGGCCAGGCCTTGAGGAAATGGTGTATTACGGCCTTAAGAGTGAATTTTTTTCTCAAGCTTTTATTAGTCCAGGATAGGATATTTTATTTAATATCAAAAGAGGCAAGTAAATAATCTCTCTGTGAAGGATTAAATCTCTCAACAATATCATTTGAATTTAATAAGAATTTCAAAGAGGAGACAAAAAAAGGATTTCGTTACAGAGAGACTCTTTGAGGATCATTTTTTTGAATAAATATTATATTTATTTGTTTCAATCCTCGTACGCAACTTGATTGGAATACTTTACGTAATTACAACTAATAAATTGTAAATATAAATTGTCCTTAGGGGGAAATTTATTATCCCACCCACACCCCCTCTGATAAGAGACATTCGCATTATTCATTTGCTGAAATTGCAATCTGCTTTTGAATTACATTTCATTAATCGAACGACACAAATTTACAAAATTTCTTTAGAAGAGTAATCAATTAAAAATCAAAAAATTTGTGCAAAAGAAACATGCTTGAGTTCAACTCCTGACAATCCTCATTTTTTTTTTTTTACTTTCTATATTATCTAGTACTTTACTGATGTACTTTTTCAGTTTTTTTTTTTTCGATTTTCTCAAAATTCGCTCCAAGAATTTTTTTTTAATTCATAAATCAACTATTTTTTAGATGCTCTTTAAAATGTATATTCTCATTTTGCCGTTGAAATCTTCTGAAGACCACTTTACTCTTGTTCTTCATAGGAAAGATAGAAATGGTTGCCATGGTAACGGAATTTAAATCTTTTTCTTTTTATTAGATTAATTTTTTTTTTTTTTTTTTTTTTTTTTTTTTTTTTTTGCCCACGGGGC
Source organism: Euborellia annulipes (assembly GCA_023213315.1). Lineage (NCBI taxonomy): Eukaryota > Metazoa > Arthropoda > Insecta > Dermaptera > Anisolabididae > Euborellia > Euborellia annulipes. The sequence continues at coordinate 1,051 of JAKCPI010029555.1, read as the reverse complement.
GTGGTGTAGAGGTTAGCGTGCTAACCTCATATACCAAACGTCGCGGGTTCGGACCCCAGGCAGTCCGATGATTTTATTTAAGCCATCTGGATACCAGATGGCTTAAATAAAAATGCCTGGACCCTAATATATATAAATTCATAAATAACGGTTATCGTCTAAAGTCTTAAATGGCCTGAGCTGCCGAAAAGACAGTGTGAATGTGTGTGTGAGTGGAGTGTGAATGAGAAAAAAGTGTGAATGTTTTTAAAAAAAAAAAAAAAAAAAAAAAAAAAAAAAAAAAATTTTTTTTTTTTTTTTTTATAAAAACATTCACACTTTTTCTCATTCACACTCACATTCACACACACATTCACACAGTCTTTTCGGCAACTTAGGCCATTTAAGACTTTGACGATAACCGTTGTAGAGAATATATCTATTGTGGGGTCAGGCATTTCTATTTAAGCCATCTGGTATCCAAATGGCTTAGATAAAATCATCGGACTGCCTGGGTCCGAACCCGCGACGTTTGGTATATGAGGGAGGCGCGCTACCTACTACGCCAAACCCGGGGGCCTTAGATTAATTAAAAATCAATTATTATTTAAATTCCCATTTATTTTTTATTTTATTTCTGTCTTTAATTGTTTCGGAGAAAACATATATGTCTCTCTCTCACTTGCAAACATTATCGCCTGTCTCTCCGCCTTCTCTCATAGGCCTAATGTTAATTTCCTATAGGGATTTGTATGTTAATTTCGATTCAAAAGGGGGTCCCCTTTGGAACTTTTACGCATTTAAAATTTTTTTTTCCAATTCTTATGAAATTTTGTATTTATTTACGATTCTATATTGTGTATAAAATGTCCAAATATGAGATTAAAATTTTGAAAAATAACCATAGTTTATTTCAATTTGTCAACATTTAAAATGCAAGTTTGAAACTAAGGTGCTATCGGAAACTAAATATATCTCGACACAAAAAATCTGGTGTGACCAGCACGGTGCACAACTTTCTCTTACCGAAGGTTAAGAGAAAGTTGTGTGCTGTGCGCTAGTCACACCAGAT
>JAKCPI010029554.1:0-12166 GCA_023213315.1 Euborellia annulipes | reverse complement strand
AAAATCCTCTAAAAAAAATAGGATTAAAATTAGAATCAAGTTTCCGCTGGGATTCTATTCTTAATTAAGTGTGAAACGAAAAATGCCACGAATGTTAATTTTTAAACAGCCAGCACACGAAAAACACTCGAGGGATAATTTCAATTAGTGAACTGATGGATGTTGCAAAACGGTATGACATTTGATTAGGGCAATCGCGTCATTGATTTCTCATTAAATTAAATGCGCTAACGAGATGGCATCCGTCAAGCACGCAGATGAGAGAGGCTATGTTTAACTGGCTCCTAATTTCTAAGCATTATACAGCTATGGAATATTCATCATTCTGTGTGGGTAGGAATAGATTTTCCATCTAGTTTCAGGGAGAGAAATTGGACAATGTAAATTTTCCATTAAGAAACTTTAAATAAAATTCCGGAAGAATATTACTTAATTGATGAAAAAAATATGGTGTGACTTTACGCACCAGATCTTTTTTTGTGTCGACATATATTTAATTTCCCATAGCACCTTAGTTATAAAGTATGGTTATTTTCCAAAATTTTAATCTCATATTTGGATATTTTATAGCCAATAGAGAACCAATAAATACAAAATTTCATAAGAATTGGGAATACATTTTTTTTAAATGTGTAAAAAGCTCCAAGGAGAGAGACCCTCTTTTTTGAATCGAAATTTGCATGCAAATTCTCATAGGGATGATATAAAATGATTTGAAAATTCTGAAATAGATCGAAATTCGAATATCCATCGTCACTCTTGACTGTTTATTTTCAATTGGGGCTAGGTCTCATCTGTGGGAAAATTCGGGTACTAGTACTTTACTGATGTAATCTTTTTCAATTTTTTCCATTTTTCTCAGAATCCCCTATATCGATTTCTTTCAAATTTTGAATATTTTCTATTCGCGGCATAGAAAACAAATTAAAGCTAGATCACTTCTTTGGGAAACCTCGAATACTAGTGCTTTACTGATGTACTTTTTTTTTTCTAAATATTTCGAGGTCCGGTGGCCGGTGAATGGATAGCACGCCTATGCCCCGGAAAGGCGGAGATCCTGGGTTTGATTCCCGGGGGCCATGGGATGTTTGGCCTCACCAAAGAAAAAGCGCACACATCTTGTTAAAAGTATTTTACTTTCTTACCTATGTATATATGTAATATATATATAGAGAGAAAGTATTGTTTTTAGTTTTTTCCTACTTTTCTCAAAATTTTCTTTTACCGATTTCTTTCAAATTTTATATTTTTATTATTTGTGGTATAGAAAACAAACTACGATTGATTTCGCCTTTGAGAATCCAGGCGTACTAGTACTTTACTGATGTATTAATACTTTTTTATTTTTTTCATTTTTCTCAGAGATTCAATCTGGTTTATTTCAAATTGTAAGTAACAATATGAAATTAAGCTAGCTAGATTTTTGTCTTTGGGATACTTCGAGTACGGCACTAGTACTTTACTAAAGGTATAATACTTTTTTAGTTTTTTCCAAATTTATCAAAAAAAAAAAAAAAAACCACCGAGCTCCAACTCGGTCAGCCCGGAACTTTATATTTAATAGATATCTTACTATAAGTTCTGCAAATTATATATGATTGAATTATATAATATCCCATATACAACACCCAATCTGTTCTGAGGATGATCCCAACCGGAATCGAAACATCAAAGTGATAGGAATAAAAAAATGAAATACAAAACTAGCTGCTGATTTTTCTTTTCCTGCTTACTTAATCTTAATGTCGAGATTTTGACGGATATACACGTTTGAGGTCCCCTTGAAAGTGGTTTTCGCGACATGGTCTGTCTGTGTGTGTTATTGAACTACCAGCTAAAAGCCCTACGTAACTAAAATTATCCCGGACATACATCCACACAGACACCCATAAGCAAGCACCATTTCAAAAGGTACTAAGGACCTTATGGCCCCAGGGAAGAAGCAATCAAAAACATAAACTTTTAATATTTAAAATACACTTTCTTCTTTTATTGATAATTGTGTTTCGTTCGATATCAGGGAATAAACCCCCCCCCTCCCACCCTCAGCGCCTCCGTTCTCCTGATCTCATCATAACTAATTTGAATGACATTAGCTGGTTTGCGGAGAAGGCCAACAGTGTCTCTTTCACAACTACTTAATTTACCATTTTTTTTATTAATAAGTCTATTTATTTATTTAGGCTAATAAATAAACAAATATCTCAATCTAATTTTTTTATAGTATATAAAAAAATATATAATTAATAATATTACCAAAAACTATTTTTTCCCACCCCAAAAAAAAAATGAAGAAAAACATGTTGAGCATTAAATCATTGGCCTAAATAAAATAATTAGTTGACAATTTGGTTTGGGGGCGGATTGCCAGAGGAAGACAGACCTTTCAGGACAGACAGACAGATGCGAGCAAGGGCGGCACACAGACGACGTCATGGACCAGTTGATATTTATGGCCTCGCGAGCTGCTAAACCGTGAGATTACACATTAAACGTCTTGTCTTTTGAGCGGACCGCCATTTATTTTTTAAAGTGGGAGGAGGGATGCTGAGTTGCAGCCATCAGACGTGATTCATCATAAGATCAATTATAATACTGAGAGACAGTCACTCGCACCGGATCTGTCCTCGTGGCTGTCTTTTTTGATATATATCAAAGGAAATTAGAAATTCGAAAAATAACATGCAAATTAAATTATAACTAAAATATATATACAATATTTTTTAAATATCCGGCGGACATGGTGTTAACTAGACAGAAACTACTTGCTATTTTATTAATTATATAACCTTTGTCAGCGTTTTTTTTTTTTTTTTCTTTCATCTACAGTACGGTATTTTTTTTTCATCATTGATTATTCATATTTCCTTGTGGATGGCAACCAAAAATTAGCTGAGAAAAGACTGGAATTTCGTTCCTCCATACACCGAGCCCCCTGACCTCTCTCGTCAGGTCTTGCTGATGGTGGGCAGGCTTTTTCTGTCGCGTTTGTCTTTTTAGACCAACCTTGAAAAATGATATAATCATTAAGGGTCAGTAACTTCGACCATGGTCAAGTAGCTGATTAAGGGCCAGTTACTTCACTTCTAATTAGCTAGCTATACCTCGGACAAGCTAGTTGACTATGATTTTCGAGTCTTATCACATCTAGTTAGGCTAATCATAAGAATAAATAGAAGCCCATATCGTTGTTAACTAGCTAATTAATTAGCTTCAATTTTAAGGCTAATAAGGGGGGGGCCGAGGGGGCCCGGACCCCCCCCCCCCCCCCCCCCCGAATATTCCATCATATAACATGGATTAGGAGTCTCGCCCCCCCCCCCCCGAAATGTTTGCTCGGCCCCCGCTAGGACGAAAATTTAGGTTCCACGGTCGGCAAAAATCCAAATTTTTGGTTCCGCAAAAGAGGGAATGTTGGGGGGGGTGTTTTTTTTAAGTCCGCGGGCGGCAAAAATTTTTGTGTCCGGGAAGTTCGGTTCCGGCGGTAAAAAAATTTCGCAGAAAAATTTTGAGATCAGCCCCCCGAAAAATTTCTATAACCCCCCCTGTTAATTATTTTTATTTTTATTAATTTTTTTATTAAGTTGCTAACTTCACAAAACTTTCCTTATACATCATATAGCTAATTAATTATATGTGCAAAAACTAATTTTTCTAAACTCGAATGTTTAGCGTGTTTGGATTGCTATTATAAAAAATTATTTTAATTATTTTATCATTTAAATATTTCAAAGATGGTTCAAAAACGGAATCGAGATTTTTGTGTCGACATATATTTAGTTTCCGGCAGTACATTAGAATTTAAGACTTAAAATTTATAAACATAAAAAAATATTTATATTTTGATTTAAAAGAGAGACATTCTCTGCCTATGGAAGCATTAATTAATAATTAATAATTTTTTCTTTAAAAGAAATGTTTTATTTATTTCGTTAATAAATGGTCGTACAATGAAAACTCTCTAATGTAATTTGATCTCTTGTATTATTTACAGAGCATTGTTGGCGGCGCTGGCGGCTCCCCCACTCCAGATAGAGCGGCGACGGTCGCCGCCTGAGTCAGCAGTCAGTAGACAGACAGGCGACGCAGCAGCATAAACGCCATGGCATTCTCTCTCTCTGCGTTAAAACTCTCTCTTAAATCATCACCTTCAGGTAATTATCATTCAATTATTTATTCCGTTTTAATTAAAGTATAAGAACGAAGCCAACTTTTTAACCTTATCTATTAATATATTGTTTTCTATTGAAGTTCAAAGCAAGAAGTTTCAATATTAAAATGAATTCAATATGGAAGCATTTTCTTTTTTGATTTTAATCCACAAATTAAAGCCGCATTTAAATATTCATGACTAACATCATTAAATAAATAGAGATAAGGTAGAAAAAGATATAAATAATAATAATAATAATGAATATCATTACTTTTGATGTTTAAATGAGATGGTGGAGTTGCAGGCAGCCAAGAATGAAATAAAACTTGTTATCATCTAAATAAAAATTTTTTTATTTCATCCTGGATGCAGAGAAATCGAAACTTGTGATTTCGCGATAGATAATTATTTTACCTATATCCCTTTTTTCTTTTTCTTTGGAAAAGGAAGAGTTGGAAAATTTAATTTTACAAAAAGGGATTGTATATTAGATAATAAACGGCAAAGAGAGGAAAGAGAATGTCTCTCTTTTAAAGCATTAATTCGAATAAATAATGTTTTTTTTTTAAATGAATTAAATAAAAGAAAAATAACCTAATTTAATTTTATCTTTTCCATTATTGACAGAGCATTGTTGGTGGCGCTAACCGGTTTGCCCCCTCCAGCCAGAGCGGCGACGGTCGCCGCCTGAGTCAGCAGCTTGCAGTCAGTAGCCAAGCAACAACCAACACAAGGCTTCAACACAAACGCCAAGGCTTTCTTTCTCTCTCTCTTCGTTAAAACTACTTCTCGAAATCATCACTACCTGGTAATTATCATTCAATTTTTTGCATCTTTTTATAGTGAAAGTTAAGGAAAAGTTTTTTTTTTTTTTTTTAACACTCACACTTTTTTTCTCATTCACACAGTCTTTTCGGCAACTTAGGCCATTTAAGACTTTTACGATAACCGTTATTTAATAATATATATTTATTTGGGGTCCAGGCATTTATTTAAGCCATTTGGTATCCAAATGGCTTAAATAAAATCATCGGACTGCCTGGGGTCCGAACCCGCGACGTTTGGTATACGAGGTTAGCACTCTAACCCCTACACCAAGCCCCCAGGGCTAAGGAAAAGTTGTAAGTTCATCAAAATCCTGATTTGGGGAAATGAAAAATTTTTGAAAATTATTGGGAAATAAAAAATCGTAACTAAATTTTTTATGTTAATGGAGGGTAGCCTATATATATATTTCTCTATAAAATAGTGAAAGAAACTTGTGAGAAATGAGTAAGAGAATACGCGGGTTTCGCCCCATATTGTTAGAACCGTTTTTGAAAAAAATCTAAAATAGATTAAAAAGTAAGTTAGTAGTATTCTTAGGCTTATTATATTTGCGGTTCAGGGGGTAAATAATTTAAATATGAAATTTCAACCTCGTAGCTCTTTACGATTTTGTTACCATACAAAACCCACATTGACCAATTATAACCGAATTTTTTGAAATCAAGGACCCTTAGAACGTACAAATGTACGTCCAACCACATCAAATTATTAAAATCGCAATACTCTCAAAATATGAACATAAATAGGAAAAGAAAGTAAAAATTCGAAAATAAAAAGTAACTCGGTCCTTAACGAATAAATTTTCTTGATTTGTTAGGAAAAAAAATAAAATTAACAAATACTGTACTCTATTTATTAAAGTTTAGATTTAGTGGTCTTGAGATTAAAAAAAAATATCCTTTCAAAATAGTTTATTTCGCTATTAAAACCGGAAAGTAATTATAATCCAAACAGGTGCAAAAGGTCGTTTTTTCAAGGGTCGAATTCGTGTCATTTCGATTAGTTAAATTTCACCCTTTGATAGCGAGTAGATAGGTCGCAGGAGAAACAAGCAGCCAAGCATAAAATTGAGTCATCCGATTAGTAACTATCACGCGAATAAATAAATAAATAATGACAATCAGAGGTCGGCCATTTGTACGCGAATTATCGTAAATATTACATTAAAAACGAGTGTATATGTTTCCCAAGCCAGCGACCATGATTACCCAACAGGGGATATAATTTATAAATTGCTTGTGAAACAACTAATAACATCCAATCAGTTGGATTATTTATTGAAAACGTAAATTTTTAATATCACATGGGGAAAACATTGAAAATCGCTTATTGATTCCATTATTATTATAGATTCAATAATTGAATTGTTCTGACGATTTAATGTACAATTAAGGTATAGAATATTTAATTATATATTGTTCAGTGTGATTTAGTATAAAATATAGGTTATTATGCCTTGAAATTAGATTGTTAATTCTCAATATGATCAAATATTTGATCATATTTAATTGGATTTAAAATCAATTATCACTAAGGTCGTAATTACATATGCCGAGTACTAAGACCAGAGAGTGCCCTCGGCTGAGTACTCGGACTAATGTAGGCAGGATTCGGATTTTGCATATATAGGCCTATGCGTTTTTTCTCAATTGCTATTTCTCTCATTTTCCTTATTTGGACGTTTTAGGATCCCAGGACTATGCGTTTTTTCTCAATTGCTATTTCTCTCATTTTCCTTATTTGGACGTTTTAGGATCCCAGGACTCACTCAGAGAAATCTTATTGTGCATATTTTGTCTTATGTTTGCCAATAACAAAATTATTTTGTTTTAAATGAAGATAAGTTCAGTCAATTCTTAGACTAATTAAATATTTTCTAACTAGGTCTAGATAGACCCTAGTTTGAAATTGTTTGGTGTTTTCTAACACCCCATTGACGATAAGTAAGCTACAGTACCTAGTTAAGATAATAGAGATTTGCAAGATTGTGTTTTTGATTGGGCATATCGCGCCTTCTTGACTCGAACCTGGCTGGCAATCAAAGATAAAATCTCAACTGCGAAGTCCTGGTTCAAGCCCATGGGGTACGCGATAAACTCGATCAAATTTAAAATCCTCTCTCAAATTTCTTTATTCTTAAATATTATAATTTAGGCTTTTCTTGAGTTTTTCTTTTGTCTTCTCGGCATTTGACTTTAAAAGTCATTAAGATTAAACGATATAATTACGTTACCAATAATCAAGGCATAGAGGAGACCGGGGCAGGTTGGCCCAGTCGCGATATTTCGCAGAATAATTGAAAGATTGTGTTACGGATCAGTAATACTGTAATACTGCCACCCTCCTTCGGCCAAAAAAACTATAGCGATCGGAGTAAACTCACAAGAGCAAGGATCATTTATTCGTTTTTTGCAGCTTGGAGTAAATTTGTACTAGTTGAATAAAATTGTTTTGTCGATTTTACCTTTTGGTTACTACGAGCATAACGAGTGAGCACTATGTTTAAAGGTTGGAATATAAGGATTATTTCTCCATGGCATATTAATTAAAAAACCTCAACGGGATTTGTGCGAAATAAAAATTGTTTCAAATATGACGATGGGGCAGGTTGGCCCAGTAAAGACGGGACAGGTTGGCCCGCTCGATTTTTTGCCATTGAATAGGGTAAAAATAACAAAATAAAAATTATTATAAATATCGATGTTATACTGGCCGTCATTGAGAGTTTATTGGAGGAAATTTTGCAGCATATATGACGTGTGTTTGTTGTTGTGAAGTTTGTATCAGATATATGAATATGTTCTTATTGTTTTCTAAAACGCTCTAGTTCTTTGAATATGTGTGGTTCGGGAAGATATGAAGTGTTTTCCCTTAAGAAATTTTTCAAGAGACCACAAATTTAGCGTTGGGAGAGAAAAGTTGAGACCCTTGCTGTGATACTCTTTTTGCCAAGAGGTTCTATATATATATTAATATATATAGAGAGAATGAAATTATTTTTTTTAATCTTAACTTCATTTCTGGAGACTTATACGTTGACTTTATGGTAGCCTAAGGTTCCACCAACATAAAATAAAATAAATTAGTGGGCCAATCTGCCCAGGTCTCTCCTATTTATTCAAAACAACTGGTATCCTATTGAATATAAAATTTCATCGTATTTCTCTGGGGTCCGTCCCCCACACCTTTTTTAATAAATAGAGTAAAAGAAGAGCAGCTCCTGCTCTTTTTTTAAAGAAACCAAATTGTTTCCGCCCCGCCCTGCGAAAAATTTTGTTTTTGCGGAACCAAAGTTTTCTGCCTTGCGGAAAAATATTTTCCCCGGCCGTGAAAATCATTTTAGCTTTTTTTTAAAGACACGAAAATTTTGTCGCCCCGCGGAACATTTTCCCTTTTGCGGAACCTATGTTTTTCACCCTGCGGAAAAAATTTTTTAAGGGTAATTTTTTTCGCACTGTGGGGCCGATCAAACATTTCGGGGAGGCCGAGATTCGCTAATGTCTGTATATTCCTATATATGTAAATGCATTTGGAAAATTTCGGGGGGGTGCCCTCGCCCCCCCCTTATATATGCCCCTGGTGTATGCGTGTGTGAATGGGAAAAAAGAATGTTTTTTAATAAAAAAAAAATTATAAATATTCGTAAAATAAGTTCAAATAAGCACGAAAGGAAAAAAGCATGAAAACTCAAAAAAAGCAAAAAAAGCATACAAAATGCAATCTCAATACACTTAGTTTTTCCTAATTCGTATAGAAATTAAATATCTAATGGTTGCTTATAAAATTGAGCAATAAGCATTTTGCTTAAAATCCGGTCTCTAGTTATTACTATTGACATTATGTCAACCACGGGTGTCAACCCTCCGTCTTTGTTGAGTTAATTTAATCAGTAAAATTACTGCAGTTTCAGTTTGTTTTCTTCATAAAAGAATTAATATTTTCTCTTGAGAATACTTCGAAGTTTTTTTTCGTTAACTAATTAATTTCTTTAGTATATTTATTTATTTATATATATTGTCACGTGACTAAATCAATTACTAGTTTGAATCCGTCCTCTCTCCACCAACACTAAATGATTCTATTTAATGTTTCAAGAATTTCGATTTTATCAATAATTTGCCGTCACGGCTCGGTAATGTTCTGTCTAATTTGATGTAATTTTATACCAAAAAAAAAAAAAGAAAAAAATCAAACAACTCCCCGCCCTTCGAGGTAAGCTTTTGTCAGAATTAATAATGTAGATGTTTCTTGTTGTAAGTAGAAAACTCAGAGGGAAAATCATAGAAACTTAAAATCGTTTATCAACTGAATTATATAAGAAAACAGCGCATTTTGAGAGCGAAATAAGAAAAAAGGGAATTTCATATATTGTTGGATCATTAACGAAAAGAACAAGTGTAAAGGAGTGATACTTAATAATTTAAAAAGAGATCATTCCTCGTTATTTTATTTGCTTCATATGTCTGATTAAACAACTTCTTTTTATCAATTTTTATATTAAATAACATTTCCAATCATGGGCGTACCCAGCTCAAATCGGAACGGGAGGGGGTCAACTTTTGTAATATCCATTTTATTATTTTATTAAATGCCACAACCTAACTGGAGATAGGGGATGGCATCATTCGCAGTTTTTATCTTCCTACAGATGGCCCAAATATTTAAGTTTTTTTTTGTTTTTTATTTCTTTTTCAAGTTTAGTAGGGGAGAGGGCAGCTTGCCCCCTCCTCTGATTACGCCCATGTTTCTAATGTCCTAGGGATCTAAAATTTTCCCCTGACTAACACAGATAAAAATACAATTTGTTAAGATAATAAATTATAAAATTTGAAAAATCTGGTGTGACTGGTCCCACGTTCTTAACTTAGGTAAAAGAAAGTTATGTTCTGTGCTTGTCAGACCAGATTTTTTGTGTCGACAAATATTTATTTTCCTATAGTACGTTACATTCGAGAGATGTAAAATTTATAAGGGAAAATATTTATATTTTGTTACCATAGCAACCATTTCTCCTATCTTTCCTATGAAGTACAAGAGTACAGAAGATTTCAAGGACAAAATGAAGTTATGCATTTTAAAGAGAATCTAAAAAAATAATTGATTTATGAAATTTATTCAAAATCGTTATAGTGAATTTTGAGAAAATCGGAAAAAAAACTGAAAAAGTGCATTAGTAAGGTACTAGTACTCTTTAGTCGATTTTGTTCAAATGCTTCGAGTCACGTGCCAGGTGGATACCTAACTTAAATATAAAATTTCAACTTAGCTCTTTTCGTCCTTGAATTATTATATTCACTAACACACACACACACAAACAGACCATGGTGCGAAAACCACTTTTTTGGACTCAGAGAACCTCAAAACGTGCCGTTTTCATTGTTAAAATTTAAAACAAAACATATTTAAAAATTCCTTTTGGCAAATTTAAAAAAAAAAAAATTCTTTCAAAAAATTTTTTGAATTTATTTAGGGTCTCGAAAATGGTTCGCCTGTCTGGGTAAGTTTGTCCATGCGTCTGTGTGCGAACAAAATATCTGAAAAATGAAAAGAGCTAGAAAGTGCAAATTTTATATTTAATTTAAGTACTACTAGCATTAGAACAAAATCAGCCAATTATTACTATATTTACTAATCTACTTTTTGAAGTTTTTTTAGTTTTCTCGTTTTTCACTATAAAGATTTTGATTAAAATTCACCTATTTCTTAGATGCTCTTTAAAATGAATATTCTCATTTTGCACTCAACATTTTTTGAAGCACACTTTACTTTTGTATAGTGAGGGTCAATATTAAGTCCCACCCATGCGTTTTCTACTTGTGATTATTTCATTTATAAAAGAAAATGAAATCTTTAATAGAAATTTTCTAGGTTTGAACCATGAAAGTTTCCATTAAAAAATACGTATTTACTATTTTTTTTTTAAATAATGAAATAATCACAAGTAGAAAACGCATGGGTGGGACTTAATTTTGTCCCTCACTGTACATCTTAGGTAGGAGAGAAATAACAAAACATAATTATTTTTCTTCTGTTTATAAATTTCACATCTTGAATTCTAATGCACTGCCGAAAATTAAATATATATCGACACAAAAAAAAACTGGCGTGACAGGACACAACACATCTTTCAATTACCGAAGGTAAGAAAAAGTTGAGTACTGTGCGATCATCACACCAGATTTTTGAAGTTAGTTTCTTTTTTTTAGACTTAAAATTGCTATGATTTATTTAACGAAAATCTAATCTTAGTTATACATAGGTGATATTTTTCTCCTGACAAATTTTAACACATTTGTTTATTTCTCCTTAATCATGCTTAACAAAAAACATAAACCTCTGTCGAATGGATTTACTTTTATAAAGTATGTATAGAGATCGAATTTCATCTCATTCTTTAGTTGCTGCTTGATAACAAATAGGCCTATTATGGTTTTTTTCTTGATCTCCATCCCTTTCTTACATTGTTTTTATATTCTCCTTTGTCACAAACTTAACTTAATCAATTCTCCTCTAAGTTTTCTAATGAAAAAGGTCCCAAAAATCACAAAAAAAAAAAAAAAAAAAACATTTCTTATAAAGAGATAGAAATTTTATTTTGTTTTTACTTTTTTCTAACTAGAGAGAAAGTATTACGTTCATAAGTCAAAAAAATTCGATGTGGAGATTTTTTCTTTTTTTTAAATATGATTAGATTACTCAATAAAAGATTTTATTTATACAAAACTCATAAAACTTGTAAAGGAAGCAAGGGGGCGGATACAAGGGGGGTAAAAGTAAAGGGGTAATTGCCCCCTGAGATTTGAGAAAAATATTTTTTTTGGGAAAAAAATTGAAGTTTTTAATATAAAATTTTAAAAAAAACTAATATTTCCAAAAATTTGATTTGTATATATATTCTGATAAACAACTTCAGATTGCATCTTTAAATTACCGATAATAAGAAAAAATTGTGTGCTGTGCGACCAGTCACACCAGATTCTCACTCTGGATCCGGGCCACTGGAAAGGAAATTTCAACCTCGTAGCTCAATTCCTTCATGCTTTAAATTGAACACGGACAGACAGACCATATCGTGAAAACCACTCCTTTGGATTCAGGGGACCTCAAAACGTGTATATCCATCAAAAATCTCGACATCGAATTTTTGACATGAATCCAATACTTTCTCTCTCTATATATAATAAC
>JAKCPI010029551.1:0-74288 GCA_023213315.1 Euborellia annulipes | reverse complement strand
CCTGGAAAACTTCCCTGAGTCCGCCTTGGGGTTTTACACATAGTATAATTTTCTAGAATGAGTCTTACATTAAATCACTGGTTTCCAAACTTTATATTACAACTCCTCCCTTAAAAATTGATTAATAATCGTATGACGCCCCCTTCCCCACACGACTATAATAAAATAATACAAAAACAAAAAATTTTAATACTAAAAAATATAAATTTATATAAAAATACTTTTTTTTTATTTATTCATATTTATTATTTTAATTAAAAACCCCTTCCCAGAATCTTCTAAAATTTTATATTTTTTTTATAAAACTAGCTTAATCATTTCGAAAATTGATCTTGGTGGCCAATATTCGTGCCTCCTCTTAGACTAGTCCGAGCCTCCCTAGGGAGGCGCGCCTCCCCACCCGTTTGGAAAACGCTGCTCTATATTGTGATTTTCCACTTATTTTTCAGCAAGAGCAATATATCAAAACCGAAATGCTAATTAGTAAATATCACTAAATCTATAAGTTTTAATGAAAAAATGTTTATTATAAAACCTCAAGAGAATTAAATTTGCTATGAAATGAGCCAAGAATTATTTTTCTACGATACTTTGTTTTCGTTTTATGAAGTAAAAACTGCGAATTTTTAGATAAAATCGCACTTTTAAATTTTAACCCCGATGAGGCACTGGGTTAACGTTACCCAATTTACCTAAAACTTTTCCATTATCATTTTCTAGCCAAAAGACAACTTTTAGGATGTTCGACCGAAAGAAATTAAAAAAATTTGTTTTTTGCGGCCACCCTAATATCCCCACATACATACATACATTTTCCCATTTCATTTTTATATATGTAGAAGACAAGGGCGGATACAAGAGGAGGGAGGGTAAAAGGGGTAATTACCCCACCCCCAGATTTGAAAAAAAAATATTTTTTTTCAAAAAAGAATTTATTTTTAATGTAAAATTTTAAAAATTAATACTTAAAAATTTGATTTGTATTTCTTTTAGTTAAGGTTTATCCTGAATTTTAGCTAACCAACTACTACGATCGGGGCTCTTATTTAATCATATTTTTTTTTTCTCATTCACACTCACACTCACACACACAATTCACACTGTCTTTTCGGCAGCTCAGGCCATTTAAGACATTTACGATAACCGTTATTTATGAATTTATATATATTAGGGTCCAGGCATTTTTATTTAAGCCATCTGGTATCCAGATGGCTTAAATAAAATCATCGGACTGCCTGGGTCCGAACCCGCGACGTTTGGTATATGAGGTTAGCACGCTAACCTCTACACCACGCCCCGTGGGCTATTTAATCATATGATTAGCTTAATTAGACGTGAAAAGTTCCGTCTGTCTCATGCTCTGTTTGACCAACTTCCCGTTGGAATGTTAAAACGAAATTTTGCAGTCTTATAGACGACGTTATGGAGAGTCCAGGAAAAATACTTGGGTCTCGAAATTCTTAAAACTTTTGCGTTATAAATTTCTAAATTTGCGATATCTCTCATAGGAAATGTTTAGTGAAATATTTATGTATTCTTTGGATTGATGTATTCTATGAATGTAAACAAATCCTCAAGCAGGCACTGGATTGGAATACATAATGGGTAGCAAAAAATAAAAAAAAACAAAAGACAATTTTGATATAAAATAAAATTACTCTGAATCATATTCATCATCAAATGTTCATAATAGTGTCTTAATATAATTTTTTTTCTTTTATTTGTATTATTGTAAGTTCCTGGTTGACAAAAATAAATAAATAAAAACCGGTATACCGGGTTTCAACTTTGTAAAAAACCGAAAAACCGGTTTTCAAAATTTTCCTTTTTTTCCAAACCCTACTCTTTATAACACATTGACAGATAGGTAAGAGAATTTTGAGTTTTTGAGAAAGTAAAAAGATTAAAAAAAAAAAAAAAAAATAATATTGAGAGCGCACCTCTTCAGTCTGAAGTAGTGCCATATTCTCTCATATTTCATACGCTCTGTCCTTATAAAATTTATTAATTTTTTTTTTTTTTTACTTTTTAATATTTGACATATATTTTTTAACGAATTGTTTAATTATTATTTCAAAGAGGAGGAAATAAAAAAAAAAAAAAAATTGGCAAATAAAACATAGAATAACTTTGATCCTAAAAAGATCAGCTTGCATTCCCTTTAAATATCAATATGTAAATTATGTTGTCAACAAACTTTAATCCTATTACATTGCAAATATATTTACAATAGAAACAATGTCAATATTCTCAGAGAAGAGGACGGAATCTCGTTTTGGGATTTAATAGTTATATAAACCTTTCTCTTGTTAGCAAATCAATATCGTCAAATAAAAAACTATCATCGCTAAAATGAAATGTTTTTTTTCAATTTCTTTATTTAAACCCACTAATATAAATTTATTTTGCATATACAAACGCGTTTATGCCGTCAGTAGCAGGGAGGTTCTCAACATTTTTTTAGACTATCGCCCCCTCAAGGATTCTTTCTTACGGCGGGTTGCTTCACTTCTAATTAACTAGCTACCCCTCAGATAAGCTTTCGAGTCTTTTCACATCTAGTTAAGCTAATCATGTGATTAAATAAGATCTGAGATCGTAGCTAAGTTCGGTATAAAGCTAAACTAAATGCTGAAATTAGAAACACAAACCTCGTTTATTTATTTTTTTTTGGAATTTTTGTTAAAAAACAAATTAATTAGTGAGTTGTGGCTGTGTATATGATAATGTTAAGAGTTGCGAGAATGCCAGCCAAGCAGGTCTATTCTCTAAAAACAGACGTTAAAAAACAAAAACAAATGGGTGTTAAAAAGTAATGTAAAAACAACCAGATTTAAAAAAATTATATTATCTAAACCAGCGTTTTCCAAACTCTGAGGCGCGGACTAATCTAAGGGGAGGGGCGAATATTATCCACAGCAGGCAATTTTCCAAATGATTGCTAGTTTAGGAATAAATTAAAAAAAATATTTTTATATAAATTTATTGTGAGGTATATATCATGGGAGTATTATTAGAGTCGAAGGGAAAAAAATTCCAAGACATATGCAGTCAAAATTATTTCTTTTATTGTAACGTTTCGGCCACCGGTTTAAGACATCTTCAGAACTGGAGGCGAGAATAAATGAAATTTTAATTTTGAAAGAAAAATGAAATCGCCCCCGGCACTGAAGATGGCCTAGACCAGTGGCCGAAACGTGGAAGTCTGGAAAGGCACAATAAATGAAATAATTTTCTTGGAATTTTTTTTTACTCAAATTTATATTTTTTAGCATTAAAAATGTTTGTTTTTGTATAATTTTACAAAATGGGTAGGGGGGGAGGCGTCATATGATTAAATATTTTTAAGGGAGGCGTTGTAACATAAAGTTTGAAAACAACTGCTCTAAACAAAATTTTAACAGCGACGTTAACATGTTGCTTTTATTTCAAAGTTATCAAAATCATAACCTTACTTTTTAGATTAAGGAACACGACTTTAAAATATTAAAGGCACCCCCTAAACATGGCATTAATTTTTAACACTTAACGCTTTGGCTTTAAAGTTTTTATTTACAGAATAGCTATTTGAGGCAAGGAAGTGATTTTGAATAGCATTTTTTAACGCTGATTACATTACTTTTTAACACCTATTTGTTTATTTTAAATTTTAACGTCTGTTTTTAGAAAATAGGCCTGAAGGGGGTTTAAACCATTGAAATGAAAAACGTTATCTTTGAGATCACAGAGATGATCACGTTATTTGTTAAGACGTAAAAAAAAAAAAAGGAAAATTCACATTTAGTAAATCTATTATTTTTAACACGTCTCGTCTAAAAAAAAATATCCACCTAATGGTCATGCGACAAAAACATTTACGTATTAGTGAATGAAGTACATTTGAAATAAATAAAAAAAAAAAAAGGGGGAAACGAAACGTTTGCCAGGTTGCATCATCATCTTTTTATTTATTTTTCCTTTAATCTAATATCATATTTCTATAAAAAGGGACACGAAAGATAGCGTGAGGGTTGACCCTTTAAAGATGCCTCTGTCTCATTATATTAGGGCCTGGTATTATTAGAGTGCGGTACTTGAAGGCAAGCAGGCCAAGAGTCACCAACGAATCATCTCCCCCCCCTGCCCCCCCCCTCCCATTAAACGAACGACATCTAAATATAAAAGAGAGCAGGGGAAAAATAATTCTATTTACTTTGAAGAGTGTAATAATAAATCGTGTGCCTCCAAAATTGAATTAGTCCACCTTCTTGGAATATGCAAAACTACTTTTGATCTTCTATCGTAAAAAATATATTTTTAATTTTCATAAGGGGGGGGGGGAGAGTGGGGGCGAAGAAGATAAAATATCACTTGGAAATTTTTTGAACAATAATAATCTTGGAAAATGCATTGCTGATATATTTTTTTGAAATTTATATATCTAATATAAACAAATCATGAATTAGGTGAGCTAAAAAATTGTTTAGAATAAGATCAAATAAATTGAGAAACATTTCTAATAAATTATCAATTTTAACATTTTATTAAAAAAAAAAAAAAATATCGACAACGAATTTTTGACATGAATCGAATACTTTCTATATATTTCATATATAGGATAAGAGAAAGTAATCTATCTATCTATACAGGGGCGCCGGCACGAATTTGAATCAGGGGGAAAGGGGCAAAATTTTTTTTTTTTTCGAAAATTAAAATATTTTAATATGTTCAAATAGTATAAAACAAAAACAAATCTGCTATAATATAAAGCTTTAAAAATTGTAAATAAAATCACAATTTTAATAAAATTAAAATTTTAAAAAATTTTCTAGTGATTTTATCAAAAATTTTTGGAAAAAATTTGGAATAAAATGAATTTCTTACTCTTTTAATTTTTTTTTTACTTTCTCTTACCTATGTATATATGTAATATATATATAGAGAGAGAAAGTATTGGATTCATGTCAAAAATTCGATGTCGAGATTTTTATGAATATACACGTTTTGAGGTCCCCTGAATCCAAAAAAGTGGTTTTCGCGACATGGTCTGTCTGTCTGTCTGTCTGTCTGTGTGTGTGTGTGTCTGTGAACAAAATATCTCAAGAACGAAAAGAGCTAGGAGGTTGAAATTGTATATTTAAGTTAGACACCCTCCTGGGACGTGACAAGAAGCCTTTAATCAAAATCGGCCAAAAAGTACTAGTACTTTACTGATGTACTTTTTCAGTTTTTTTCGATTTTCTCTAAATTTGCTCCAACGATTTTTTTTTAAAATTCAAAAATCAATTATTTTTTAGATGCTCTTTCAAATGTATATTCTCATTTTGCCATTGAAATCTTCTGAAGACCACTTTACTCTTGTACTCCATAGAAAAGATAGGAGAAATGGTTGCCATGGTAACAAAATATAAATATTTTCCTATACTTTTAAATTTTACATCTGAATTCATATGTTCCTTACTGCCGGGAACTAAATACATGTCGACACGAAAAATCTGGTGTGACAAGCACAGAACACAACTTTCGATTACCGAAGGTAAGAGAAAGTTGTGTGCTGTGAGCCAGTCACACCAGATTGTTTTAATTTAGAAGATTTTATTTTTCAAAAGTAAAAATATATCATTTTTAAAAATAAATGAAATAAAAGAAGACATATTGCCCCCCTCTGCCCCCTCCTATAGGATGCCAGGGGGAGGGGGCAATGTACCCTTGCCCCCCCCAGTGCCGGCGCCTATGTATCTATATATATAAAAATGAAATGGGAATAATGTATGTATGTCTATGTTCTATAGAAATCCACAATTTTCAATGAATCCATTTGGAATTAAGTACACATATAGTACATCGACCAGGGAGTAACGTAGTAATAATTTGAATATCTAAATATTTCTGGGGAATTAATTATAATCAAATTTCTTCAATATCTGGATAAAAAATTTAGATTTTTGACATATTTATGACATGATTTATAGCCACCTTCAGGCAGACCCTTTGGGCAGGTATAAATAATCCCTTTTGTTTTCCTAGACAGTACCTCACTTGGACTCAAGGCTCTTTCTTAAAATTTGTAATGCAACAAAAATATTAAAAACTAACAAAATCCAAAGGCGAGCAAGGGGTCCAGGGGGCGCCGAAGGCGGGCTTTCCGCCTAGTATCATACTTATATATAAAAGGCTAAGAGGGTGTCCGATGTGTGAAACAACCAATCAGGCCTCAGGGATAGCGCCACGGTAACAAAATATAAATATTTACCCATGTTTACGATTTTTTTTATTTATTTACATTTTGAATTCTAAAATATCGGCGTAAATTTTTTGTCTGTGTACCGGGAGAGTCCCGGAAAGGATATGATTCACAAAAAATCTTAAGTTCATGAACCGCTAAAATAATCTCTACATATAAAAATGAAAAGGGAAAATGTATGTACCGGTATGTATATAAGTAGGCGCGCAAGGGGGTCCAGGGGCGCAGCCCCCGGCTAGACGGAAAGCCCCCCCGAAGGCGGGGCTTTGCGTCTAGTATATATATATAGAGAAAGTATTGGATTCATGTCAAAAATTCGATGTGGAGATTTTGATGGATCTTCACGTTTTGAGGTCCCCTGAATCCAAAAAAGTGGTTTTTGCGACATGGTCTGTCCGTGTGTCTGTGTGTGTGTGTGTGATCCAATTTAAAGCATGAAAAAATTGAGCTACGAGGTTGAAATTTTATATTTAAGTTTTGTACCCTCCTGGACCGTGAAAACAAAATCAGTTTTTACTGATGTACTTTTTCAGTTTTTTTTCGATTTTCTCAAAATTCGCTCCAACGATTTTGATTAAAATTCACAAATCAATTATTTTTTAGATGCTCTTTAAAATATATATTCTCATTTTGCCATTGAAATCTTCTGAAGACCACTTTACTCTTGTACTTCATAGGAAAGATAGGACCATTTCGGTTGCCATGGTAACAAAATATATAGGCCTATATTCATACTTATAAATTTTACATATTGAATTCTAATATATCGGCGGAATCTAAATATATGTCGACACGAAAAATCTAGTGCGACAGTCACACTAGATTTTTTTAAAATAAGGAACAATTTTAAAATACTTGTTTACACCTTAAGCGATTGATAAAAACTGATCTGGTGTTGGTGGTTGGCCTGATCGGTTAGTGCGTGTGTAGGCGGGCCCTCGCCTGACCGGTCGGGTCCAACTTGTCAGGTGTGTACGGCCCTTAAGAAGAAACAAAATGTTCCACTATTTTTGACCCGCAGTGTATATTTAATAGGAAATAGTTCAAAAGCCCTTTGAGAGCCGTTTAAACAAATCAAACTAAAGCAAGTAACCTCGAAGTATAATATAATCGCAATTTAATAGAGACAGTTTGAGAATATTTGTTAACTCTTTTCTTGCTTTTGAAACAAGATGCCAAAACTATTTTGCCCTTGATTTACTTTTATTGCTGTTGATTTGTCTACAGACTATAAATCAGTGTGTTTTTTTGTTCACTCTTTTTTTTTTTTACTAGGCCTATACAGAAGAAAATAAATTTAGACAAGTATTTATTATTTTTAAAAGACTCCGTTAAAATGAAATATGTCGCTGTTAAGGAACAATTGATAGCGAAATCATTTAACAAAATTTCCCTTATAATGGATTGCCTTCTTAAAGCGCTCTTATCAGATCCAGATGAAAAATATTAATAGGGGAACATCAATGAAGGCGATTATTAGATTTTTTAGAGATTATTTATTATGAAATTGAAGAAAAAAAAAAAAAAAAAAAAGGAAACGTTAGTTCATTGATCTGGAAAACTTCAAAGTGACGAATAAAAATAAAAATTGTTTACAAAATTAAATGATTTTTTTTTTTTAATATAGATAAAAAAAACTAGGAATTATATCAAGAGATAGAAAAAAAAATAACGATTATTATTATCTTTTTTAAATATTTAGTATTCAAATATCAGAAGTGATTTTAACTTTCTCTTACCTATATATTTATATTATGGAGAGTATTATATTATAAAAATTAGATATCGAGATTTTGATGGAGATACACGTTTTGTCTTCAAAAAAGAGGTCTCGCAAAATATCTGTCTGAGACTGTCATGTACAGTCGACGCCACAAGTGCCTGATGTACTCGAGAGCGGAGCCTTGAGCTTAGGCAACCAAAATGCTTAGAAGTCGGAAGTGTTGGCTTAAAAGTAGCTTTCGCTTTCGGTTGCTTAAAAAAAATGATTTATTTATTTTAAAAATATTGTTATAGTTGGCTATGCTCAAGGGTCCACTCTCAACCACATCAGGCACTTGTGGTGTATGGGTAAATATGGGCCATTGATGATTGGGAAAGCCTGGTGTAGATTGAGGATGAACGACAATTAAAAATGCTGGAGGTAATTTCAGGCCAAATTTTTCGACGTTTCTGGGGACTCAATGCCTCCCTTCATCAGGACTCTCTAGACATATATAAAGGCAAATATACAGCTTAGTTTCGATTACAATAATTCTCACTCACTCTCTCTTGTCTTTTTTTTTTGTTATATGTTTATACATGTCTAAAGTCTTGATGAAGGGAGGCGTTGAGTCCCCCGAAACGTCGACTGAATAGTGGAATAAAATTTGGCCTGAAAATACCTCCAATCGTTCATCATCTAAATATGGGCCCTTTCAAGCCCCCCCCCCTCCCAGAGGATAGCTGGTCCCATGCCCCCCAAGCCGAATTCCCTAGTTACGCCCATGGTCTCTTCAAAATTAAGCATGAAGAAAATAAAAATGGTGTTGAAATTTCTTAAGGTCGAAGAAGGGGTCAACACAATTTTTAACTTTGAGTATGAAACAGTGTTGGCACACACCCGTGAAAAATTATTATTGCATCAGAGCCGTAAAATTATTTTACAGTGAGGGACAATATTAAGTCCCACCCATGTGTTTTCTACTTGTGATTATTTCATTGTTTAAAAAAAAAAAAAATATTATATACTGTATTTTTTAATGAAAACTTTCATGGTTCAAACCTAATAAATTTCCAATAAAGATTTTCATTTTCTTTTATAAAAACAATGAAATAATCACAAGTAGAAAATGCATGAGTGGGACTTAATATTGCCCCTCACTGTACATTATAAAATTATTCAGAAATTATGTCTCTCAGTTGTAGATTTTAAATTCGCCATAAGATTAGGATAGAAAGCTGTTAAAAATGTACAATAATTATTGTACAGTGAGGGACAATATTAAGTCCCATCCATGCATTTTTAACTTGTGATTATGTCATTGTTTTTAAAAAATCTGGTGTGACTGGCGCACAGCACACAACTTTCTCTTACCTTCGGTAATCGAAAGTTGTGTACTGTGCTTGTCACACCAGATTTTTTGTGTCGACATGTATTTAGTTTCCGACAGTAGGGTACAATTGAATTCAAGATGTAAAATTTATAAGTATGGGAAAATATTTATATTTTGTTACCATGGCAACCATTTCTCCTATCTTTTCTATGGAGTACAAGAGTAAAGTGGTCTTCAGAAGATTTCAATCACAAAATGAGAATATACATTTTATAGAGAATCTAAAAAATAATTGATTTTTGAATTTTAAAAAAAATCGTTGGAGCAAATTTTGAGAAAATCGAAAAAAAACTGAAAAAGTGAATCAGTAAAGTACTAGTACTCTTTGGTCGATTTTGTTCAAAAGCTTCGTGTCACGTCCCATGGGGGTGCCTAACTTAAATATAAAATTTCAACTTCCTAGCTCTTTTCGTTCTTGAGATATTTTGTTCACAGACACACAGACAGACACACACACACACACACAGACAGACCATGTCGCGAAAACCACTTTTTTGGATTCAGGGGACCTCAAAACGTGAAGATCCATCAAAATCTCGACATCGAATTTTTGACATGAATCCAATACTTTCTCTCTATATATATATTACATATATACATAGGTAAGAGAAAGTAAAAACATTATATATTTTTTAATGAAAACTTTCATGGTTCAAATCTAGAAAATTTCTAATAAAGATTTTCATTTTCTTTTATAAAAACAATGAAATAATCACAAGTAGAAAACGCATGGGTGGGACTTAATATTCTCCCTCACTGTACGTCTTCCAACACTGGCATGAAAATTACGATAGACTTATCGGCAGTCATCCGAAAAAAATGTAAATTACATGAAATTTTTATATGTATTTGAATGATTAATTGCCTGAAACGAGTTGACTATAAAATCGCGGTACTTGATCAAGAAAAGGCTGAAAGGGGGTTCAGGGGCTAGTTGAAATTAATTTGATAAATTTGGCTGCTAGTGGACGCCCCTGGTTCGTGGGGCCTATATCATAGATATATTAATAGCAGATATAGCGATAGCTACGCCCTTGATTCCTGGCCAACCGGAACAGAAGAACCGAAAAATCTGATGTAACTGACCTCACATCAGAGAACTTTCGCTTGCTTTGGCAATCGAAAGTGGTGTGCTAGCTGCCACACCAGATTTTTCGCCTAAGAGGTCCTTTGTAGGAAAAAATCTTTTTAAAGGATTGTATCGAAAAATGACACCATTGTCATGTAGCTAACAGATAACCTGAATGTAAATGAGTTGTATATTTATTCTTTGAATTAAATAAAAAAAATAAATTTTTATTTGAAAATATTTTCTTTAAATTTAATAATTCATCGATATTTTTTTAGAGGTCAATAGAGAAAAAAAAAAATAATTGTCAGCGATTTAGAGCAAGGTTTCTGAATTTTTAGTCAAATAAATGGTTGATGCGTGACCACATTCTTTTTATAAAAATAGTAAGCTTATTTATGTTAATAAAATATAAAATAACAGATTAGAGACAGTGGCAAAAAAATTTATATTCAAATTTTAACGTTGTTGTTAGAGGAATAATTACTTTCTCTTACCCTATATATGAGAGAGAAAGTATTGCGATCATGTCAAGATTTTGATGGATATACACGGTTTGAGGTCCCTCCCCGAAAATTGGTCTCTGTCAAGTACTAGTAATCTTTGACCGATTTTGATCAATCTCCTAGCTCAATTCCTTCATGCTTTAAATTGAACACAGACACACACACAGACAGATAGCTACAGGGGACCTGACCGTTGCACAAGAGAATTTCTCGGGGTCACGCATCCAAGATTTCTCTGCGCCTGGTATCGCTTAACCCAATGATTGTGGTGACTGTTGCTCTTCTCCGTTCCCAGGCCGCCCAAGCCTATATATTAGTTTACAATAATTAAAAAGATAAAATTTAAGTGTGGGGAAAAAAGGTGGAATTTATTTTATTTGAAAAAAAAAAAAAGTTTTAATTTTAATTAATTCGATTTTCTCAATTCGGTGAATTTAATATTTTTATTCTTTTTTAATTGGTTCTGAGAAACGGTGACGTCAGAGTCGATTGTTTGACTCCCTGCCTGCTTGATCTTGTCCAGAAAGCAGATGATTTAAGGGACTATTTCTCTCTCACTTGCTCTCACAGTTTTCTGTCTCTTTAAACTTGGCGAATAAATCCCAAGGAAATCAAATTAAATACAGCATGAACGACTCTCGTACATTTTATAAGACCAGTTCTTAATTCCTTCCCTATTTTGAAAATGTTTATCATAGTTTTGAACGTTCTTGTCTTGTGAATTAAAAAGAGAGGCAAGAGAATCAGGAAATGCGATCAGGGAGCCCACTGTCTTTCTTTAATGATCCTAGAATCGCCAAAGTCAAATAATTTCTGAATAATGAAAAAATTATTATTATATATATATATATATATGAGAAAATAAGTTTTTTCGAGTTAAGTTATATATATAATATAAATAGGCCTATAAAGAAATTCGTGTAAAAAGAGACAAAATTAAAGGCAGCTACATGTGATAATTTCTTTGTTTTATTTTATTAATCAAAGAAGATAAATATTTTTTATTAGAATTTTAAAGCCTAGAATCATAAAAGTTTAATTTTTTTTAAACAGTGAAATAATCACATGTAAAAAAGCAAAGATAGTTGGTGTGTTATGAAAATAAACTTTTGAAAATAATAATATTTAGATAAATAAATATTTCTATAATTTTAGTACTGGTAGATAGATAGGTGGTTAAAATACTTCAATAAATGAAAGAAAAATAATAAAAATAAACTAGTTTTCATTCAATAAATGGAATGAACAAGTGATTGCAAGTTCTTATTTATTTGATGACCCCAGGAATATCAATAGAATAGATAGACAAACTAAATTTGACAAGTATATCTATAAAATCAAATCATAAAGAGATTATACTAGCAGGCCAAGCAAAATAGGAATAAAACAATTTCCTAAGAGATTTTATCTTAATTATTTACTAACTAGAATAGATACCTAATCGAAAATTAACAGAAAAACCCTCGATTTGATGCTGAATCAAATACACTTTGATTTTAGCAGATGACAAAATGACACACACACAAAGCACTTGCAAATCTGTTTAATTCAACCGAGTTGGAGCTCTTATGCATTATTATTTAATTGATAATATGTAAAAGATTATTAACGTTTGATAATCGAATCATTTTTTAGAATAAATATTAAAAAAATAAATAATTTCTTTTTAATAGCTTACTAACCTTCCTTACTTGTCATTTTTTCATCACATTTAACATTAAAAGTTGATTATTATATTTATTATATACGTAAAAACAAGTGAAAATAATTGAATATTTTCAAGAAAATAAATAAATTCTACCTTTAAAAGTTGAAGTTTGCAGCCAGACAGAGAGACAGGCCCAGGTCAGGAAAATCACTTTGAGTTCACAACACACACATTAAAATAAAACTATAACAAATTATTATACAACTAACAATAAATGAATAACACAAATCAATGAATACTATTTAAATAATACCGAAAAGTTAAAAAGAATACAGAACCGAGTGACAAATAAACAAGCGGGATCGGACCTGTGCCGGCGCGAATTGCTCGAGTGACAAGAGGGCGCTGCCAGCGCCAGACACACACACACACACACACACATAGCCACACTCATACATACATACATATGCACCTGTATGCATTCAGCATGGTTAAAAAACGTGATAACCAAAGGAGTATATTCAGGGGGAAAATTTTTAATCAAAAAATAATTAAATTTAATTTATAATAAGAAGGAAATTCAAAAAATTCCATAATCCATATGAGGGAAAAAATTTTATTTCGATCTCCCAAAACAGGCTACATTTATGAAGGTATATTAAAAAATCTGGTGTGACTGGCCCACAGCACACAACTTTCTCTTACCCTTCGGTAAGAGAAAGTTGTGCACCGTGCTGTCACACCAGATTTTTTGTGTCGAGATATATTTAGTTTCCCATAGCACCTTAGTTTCAAACTTGCATTTTAAATGTTGACTGCTTCAAATAGACTATGGTTATTTTTCAAAATTTTAATCTCATATTTAGAGATTTTATACACAATAGAGAATCCTAAATAAATACAAAATTTCATAAGAATTGGAAAAAAATTTTTTGAATGTGTGAAAAGTTCCAAAGGGGGACCCCTTTTGAATCGAAATTAACATGCAAATTCCCATATGGGGATTTAACATTGGCTCTATGGAAAGAAGATTAATTTATATGAATTTTAATCTAAAAATCTGGTGTGACTGTCGCACAGCACACAACTTTCTCTTACCTTCGGTAATCGAAAGTTGTGTTCTGTGCTTGTCACACCAGATTTTTCGTGTCGACATATATTTAGTTTCCGACAGTACGGAACATTTGAATTCAGATGTAAAATTTATAAGTATGGGAAAATATTTATATTTTGTTACCATGGCAACCATTTCTCCTATCTTTTCTATGAAGCACAAGAGTAAAGTGTGCTTCAAACAATTTTGAGGGCAAAACGAGAATATACATTTGAAAGAGCATCTAAAAAATAATTGATTTTTGAATTTTAATCAAAATCGTTAGAGCGAATTTTGAGAAAATTGAAAAAAACTGAAAAAGTACATCAGTAAAGTACTAGTACCCTTTGGCCGATTTTGATTAAAAGCTTATTTTTCCAGTCCCGGGGGCTGCCTAACTTAAATATAAAATTTCAACTTCCTAGCTCAATTCCTTCATGCTTAAAATTGAACACACACACACACACACAGACACACACACACACACACACACACAGACACACACACAGACAGACCATGTCGCGAAAATCACTTTTTTGGATTCAGGGGACCTCAAAACGTAAAGATCCATCAAAATCTCGACATCGAATTTTTGACATGAATCCAATACTTTCTCTCTATATATATATTACATATATACATAGGTAAGAGAAAGTAAAAAGAAAACGATTTAAATTCTGTTAGCATGGCAACCATTTCTCCTATCTTTCCTATGAAGAACAAAAGTAAAGAGGTCTTCAGAAGATTTCAACGGCAAAAAGAGAATATACATTTTAAAGAGCATCTACTTAAATAAGAATGCCTGGACCCCTATATGTATATTTATTAATAACGGATATCGTCTAAAGTCTTAAATGGCCTGAGTTGCCGAAAAGACTGTGTGAATGAGTGTGTGAGTGTGAGTATGAATGAGAAAAAAAGTGTGAATGTTTAAAAAAAAAAAAAAAAAAAAAAAGAGCATCTAAAAAATAGTTGATTTATGAATTTAAAAAAAAAAAATTCTTGGAGTGAATTTCGAGAAAATCGAAAAAAAGTTAAAAAGTACATCAGTAAGTGCTTTTTGACCGAATTTGTTTAAAACCTTATTTTCACGCACCCGGGGGGTGTTTACCTTAAATATAAAATTTCAGCCTCATAGCTCAATTCCTTCATGCTTAAAATTGAACACAGACACACAGACAGACCATGTCGCGAAAACCACTTTTTTGGAATCCGGGGACCTCAAAACGTCAAATCTCGACATTGAATTTTTAACATCCAATACTCTCTCTCTATATACAAGTATATTAACATATATAGAGGTAAGAGGAAGTAATACATTATAAAATGCGACTCAATTTGTGATAGAGTATATTTTGACTTTATATTCCCTTCATTGTGCATATTTGGTCATTTTATAGTGCATTAATGCATGCATACTTTAAGGTTTGATTGTGCATCAACATCCGGGCTCTAGCCATTACATTTCAAAATTATATTAATATCTTCTATTTATTTAAATCGGCGGAGGATCAGAACAATAAAAGTTCAATAAATATTATTTTTGTTCAACTGAAATGTATTAGCTTTATCAGTATCATTAAAACACGATATAACAGAAAAAGAGACATTCTGTTTGGTGAGATTCAATCAATCGAAAAATCATTCTTAGAAATGTAAAAAAAAAATAAACAAGGGTAAAATTTTAACATTTGCGCTTTGAGATCTGACCTATATTCATTTTATCAAATAAAATCTTTTTTTTTTTCAATTTAGATTTATATGAATTGTTTTTTATCTTAACAATTTTAATTATTATTTACCAAAGTTTTCATTGGTAAAAAAAAAAAAGAACTGATGTGGCCAACATATAGATTGCTGAATTGAAAAAAGAAAAAATATTAAGAAATTTAAATTTGAAAAAAAAAAATCTGGTGTGACTGTCACACCTTACCTTACCTTCGGTAATCGAAAGTTCTGTTCTGTGCTTGTCACATAAAACAAAAAAAAAATAATAATAAAGAAGCGGAAAAAATAAAGTTTAGAAAAAAAAAAATAATAATTTCCCGCAAAGTGGAAAAAATTTCGTTAAAAAAAAAGGTAAAATGATTTTCAAGCAAGGGGAAAAAAATTTCGTTTTGTTAGGGTGAAAAAAAAAGGAAGGGTGCCCCTAGTGTGTAATGTTATTCCCAACGCACCTTTGGGCAAGGGCGGATCCAGAGGGGGGGGGGGGGGTAATCTGGTGTGATCGTCGCATAGCACACTATTTTTTCATAATTTCGGTAATTTAAAGGCGCATTCTGTACTTGATTGGCAGAATATAAATACAAATCAAATTTTTAAGTATTAATATTTAAAATTTTACATTAAAAATAAATTTTTTTGCGAAAAAAGGTATTTTTTTAAATCTCGGGGGGGGGGGGGGGGGTAATTACCCCCTTTACCCCTCCTTGTATCCGCCCTTGCCTTTGGGATGCCCTGGACTTCAAAAGGTTGGGAAACACTTTATTGCAAAAAGCTACTTTTAAGACACACGCTACTTAAATAAGGAAAGATAGGAAAAATGAATGCTATCTGATTGATTATAAATTTTACCTCTTGGGGTTTAAATACAGTAGCGTCATTTCAACTTTTCCTTGGGAGGGGGGGACACATTTTTATCTTAAATTTTCCTTACAAATAAGTACTCAAATTTGGCCAAAAGATATTTATTCTTTAATTTTGTATAGTTTTCTACTCGTAGGTTTATTTTGAAATATTTTATTTATAACATAGGCGTAGCCGGGGGGGGGGGGTTTGGGGGTTCAAACCCCCCCCATGGAACCCAAGCCATGACTAGATATTTAATACAAATTATATTTCATATAGGGTAAGAGAAAGTAAAATATAATAATTTACTCTAGCTAAAAAAAAAACAAGCCAAAATGATTTATAAATACCCTAAAATAATCTTAAATTTTTGAAAAAAATTTCTTGATCCCCCCCCATCAAAAATTTCTGGCTACGCCAATGATTTATAATAATACTAGACGCTTTCCGTCTAGCCGGGGGCTGCGCCCCTGGACCCCCTTGCTCGCCTACTTATATACATACCGGTACATACATTTTCCCTTTTCATTTTTATATATAGAGATTTTTTTAAGGGTTAATTATTCATGAACTTAAGATTTTTTGTGAATCATATCCTTTCCGGGACTTTCCCGGTACACAGACAAAAAATTTACGCCGATATTTTAGAATTCAAAATGTAAATAAATAAAAAAAATCGTAAACATAGGAAAATATTTATATTTTGTTACCATGGCAACCCTTTCTCCCAGGAGCGTATATAGAAATTTTTTCGGGGGGGGGGGGCCCGAACTCAAAAATTTTTCTGCGGAAAATTTTTTTTTAATAAACTATATTTTTTCACACGAAATTTTTTGCGGACCATTTTTCTATTGCGGAACCAAAGTTGTCCATCCTGCGGAAAAATTTGTTGCGCTGATGTCTGTATATCCCTATATATGTATATGTGTTTGAGAAATTTCGGGGGGCCCGGGCCCCCTCGGCCCCCCCATAAATACGCCCCTGCTTTCTCCTAATTTTTATTTTTTTCTTATTTTAACGATTAATTACTCATTAACTTATTGTTATTTGTGAAACATAACCTGTCCGGGACTCTCACAAACATACACAAAAAATTTCATCAAAATCAGTTCAGTCGTTTAGGAGGAGTTCAGTCACATACACACGTACAGAAGAATTATATATATAAAAATAAAATTTTTAAAAAATCAGAACCCTTTGGGGGCAAATACCCTCTTCCCGAAGATGAACCCACTGGCTTAATATGCCCTTCACCGCGCGGATAATATAGACTGGAAACGATAAGGATCTCGAACTAAAATAATTTCGCAGCACATCACACAACTTTCTGAAAATAAGAGAACGGGATCAGTCACACCAAATTTTTATTTTATTAACTGCTTTTCGAGATATAAATGAATCGCCGCTTTTTTCTTGTTCCAGTATGACGAGGGGTTGCAGCGTTTTGTAACCACAAATCAAATTTGCGTAAAGATGTTTCACTTCAAAAACGAATAAATATCTATATATAATAATTACGGAGTGTCCGTCTGTCCGTCTGTCACGCTCTGTTTGACCAACTTCTTATTGGAATTTTGCAGTCTTATAGAGGACGTTATAGAGAGTCCCGGAAAAATACTCGGGTCCCAAAATTCTTATAACTTTTTGAGTTATTAATTCTTAAAGTTACGATTTCTCCCATAGGAAATGTATGGAGAAATATTTAAGTATTCTTTGCAGATGTGTATTCTATGAAGGTAAACAAATCCTCAAGCAGGCACTGGACTGGAATACTTAGTTGTTAGTAATAATAATTTTCTTTTCATAATTAAGAAAGGCGAGCCACAATCGTTGCTGTTAAGCAATGCCAAGAGCGGCGAAATCTGGGATTGGTGACCCCCTGAAATCAGCGTGTTGAATGTCCCCGGTAGCCATCGATACTATTATAAATTTAATAATATGTAAAAAATTAAAACCCTAATGGCCTTTGCAGCCGAAAAAGGGGTAATTAAATTAAAAAAAAAGAAAGGCGAGGGTCCGGGGGGGGGTCAGGGGGCGTAGCCCCCTGGCTAGACGCGAAGCCCGCCGAAGGCGGGCGGCGCGACTAGTTCACTCACTTATAATTATCTAAATTTACAGAGTATCAGAGAAAAGTGAATAATCTTAAATATTGAAAATTCAAAAATCAAAACAATTTCATTGAAGTAAATATTTAGTTTAATTCCTCCTATATGTATTTGTTGGCACAAATTTTTTTTGGCACTACTAAAAAAAAAAAAAAAAAAAATAGTAAGAAGGTTGATCACCCTTGATTTTCTTTATTTTCTTCAATGATATGTTTATTAGATATTATTTTGGATAAAATCAGTAAAGTTAACAAACAAACAAACAAACTATTAACACGACATATTCTAAAAATAATCATCAAGCGTTAAATGCATTGCAAAGTGAATTTCATTTTTAAAACCTTCCATCAAACAAAAACAAAAAAAAAAAACCACTTCATGAACAACAAAATGTAGTTGCAACAACTTTTTCTTTTTTTGTTTTTTTTTTTTGTGAATTAAATGTTTTATGACATTCTCTCGTTGAAAACGTTATCCTATCCATCTGGGTCTTAATAAAATGGCCGCCAGGCTGCTATAAAACTCGCCTCAGAGCAGCTGCCCTCGACTGCATACGTTCTGTTCAATTTGCGCTCAGTGCGGGATTATCCGTTAGGCGGAGTTGGCGATCGCCTATGGGCCCCGCGCTTTTTAGGGGCCCCGAAACATTTGAATTTTTAAAAAATATTTTTCGGCATACCGAAATTGAAAAAAAAAAAGGTAAAATTTCCCGCATTTGGTCTTTCTAAAAAAAAGGTAAAATAATTTTCAAGGGAGGGAAAAAAAATGTTCCGCAGGGTGGAAAAAAAAATTTTTCTATTTATTTTTTTTTAAACACCACACTTTTTACTTTCTCTTACCTATGTATATATGTAATATATATATAGAGAGAAAGTATTGGATTCATGTCAAAAATTCGATGTCGAGATTTTGATGGATCTTCACGTTTTGAGGTCCCCTGAATCTAAAAAAGTGGTTTTCGCGACATGGTCTGTCTGTGGGTGGGTGGGTGTGTGTGTTCAATTTTAAGCATGAAGGAATTGAGCTACGAGGTTGAAATTCTATATTTAACTTAAACACCCCCGGGAAACCGGAAAATAAGCTTTTAATCAAAATCTGGCCAAAGCATTACTAGTACTTTACTGATGTACCCTTTCAGCTTCTTTTTTCGATTTTCTCAAAATTTGCTCCAACGATTTTTTATAAAACATACAAAAATCAATTATTTTTATAATAGAGGTTCTTTTAAATGTATATTCTCAATTTTGCGATTGAAATCTTCTCCCGAAGACCACATTTACTCCATGTATTTCATAGGGAAGATAGGAGAAATGGTTGCCATGGGTAACAAAATATAAATATTTTCCCATACCTTATAAATTTTACATCTAATTCAAAGATTATTACTCATGAACTTATTGTTACTTGTGACACAAAACTGTCGGGGACTTCACAAACATACACAAACTTTCATCAAATCGGTGTCGTGAAGCTCAGTCACACAACGTACCGAAGGTTAAAAGAGAAAGTTTGTTGTTACGGTTTCGGCCAAACTAGTCCACCGAATTTTCTTTCCACTCACACTCCATACACAGTCTTTTCGGCATCTTAGGCCATTTAAAACTTTATACGACAACCGTTATTATGAATAAATATATATATTATATATTGGGGTCCAGGCATTCTTATTTTAGCATTTGGTATCCAAATGGCTTATATTAAAATTCATCGAACTGTCTGGGATACGAACCCTCGACCCTTGGTATACAAGGCAAGCCACCAATTACGCCAAGCCCGAGGGCAAAAAAATTTCGGAAGGCGGATAAAAATTACTACGCCCCTGGTAAAATAGGGAGCATTATATCGAGCCACTCTACTGATTACTTATCTGATTAAGAAATTCCATTTTTGCTTTTTCTTCATTTTTACTTTCTCTTACCTCTATATTTGTTAATATATAGGAAAGTATTGGATTCATGTCAAAAATTCGATACTGATGTACTTTCAGGGGCCCCTCCCCTGAGTCCAAAAAAGTGGTTTTCGCAACATGGTCTGTCTGTGTGTGTGTGTGTGTGTGTTGCTGTGAACAAAATATCTCAAAAACGAAAAGGCTCTCGGGGCCTGGTGTAGAGGTTAGAGTGCTAACCTCATATACCAAACGTCGCGGGTTCGGACCCCAGGCAGTCCGATGATTTTATTTAAGCCAATTGGATACCAAATGACTTAAATAGAAATGCCTGGACCCCAAATATATACTGTATATATTATTAAATATAACGAATGTTTGACATGAATCCAATACTTTCTTTCTCTATATACTGGTATATTAACATAAGAAAAAAGCAAGAATGGAATTCAAATTTCTTAACCAGATAAATAGAGTGGCTCGTTATAAAGGCTCCCTGGGGGGCCTAAATGTCTAGATCTTCTTGATAGTATTATCAGTATAATAATGATAAAGCTAGTGCTTCATTTTATGAGACGTCTCTGTTTCCCCAAGAGATCTCTGCCTCTGGCCGTTCCCTCCCTCTTTTAGTGAGTTCCTTTCCCACATATTTTTGGACTCCTAGCCCTCCTGCTATTCTATTTCAGAAGCTTGTTATTTGTTTTATGCTTTTTAATTGTTATTTCGGAAAATATCTATTACTTTGAAAAGCGAGTAGACGTTAATAAATCAATTGAGATTAATTAATTAAATTATAGAGTTCGAATTTGAATATCTCTATATAACACTTTGAAAATCATTAAAATAAAATTATTTCGTGATTATAGTTTTATTAACGGAATTCTATATCAAACAAAGCCCTGTCTATTAGCTGAGTTTATTTTAGAAAAATACAATAATTAGATAAATAAAGAGCATCGGAGGGAGAAAAAATTTTTGGGTTGCTTCACTTCTAGTCAACTAGCAAACTTATCGAAACGATAGCAAATCATCAGTGAACAATTACACGCTTAACTTCGAGTTTTAAAAAAATGAATTTTTACAAATATACAGGTCTATCCTCTAAAAACAGGCGTTAAAATTTAAAATAACAAATAAGTGTTAAAAAGTAAAAAAGAGTTAAGAAATGCTATTCTCTAAACAAAGTTTTAACAGGGACGTTAATATGTTTCAAAATCATAGACCTTACTTTTTAGGTTAAAGACGTCATTTTTATTTCAAACACGACGTTAAAATATTAAAACCACCCCTAGACATGGCATCAATTTTTAACACTATTTACTAAATGTCAACGCTTTGGCTTTAAAGTTTTTGTTTACAGAATAGCTATTTGAGGCAAGGAAGTGATTTGGAATTGGATTTTTTAACGCTGATTGTTTTTACATTACTTTTTAACACCCATTTGTTTATTTTAAATTTTAATTTTTTTTTTTCGCCTGTTTTTAAGAGAAGAGCCCCCCCCCCCCCACCTGATAGCGAGACTTCAAGGGGTGCCGATTACTGAAAAGATTAAGAACCCCTGCTCTAGATTATTCGTTAGAAAGGACGAGATATATTTAATTGATATTTTTTATTAGACTAGCCGCGCTGCCCGCTTTCAGGTCCCCTAGATCCTCCTCAGCTGGCTCGGGCCCTCGCCATTTCTTAATTATGAAAAAAATAATTATTAATGCTACTATTCCAATCCAGTGCCTGCTTGAGGATTTGTTTACATTCATACAATACATAAATGCAAAGAATACGTAAATATTTCTCTATACATTTCCTATGGGAGAAAACTTTTAACTCTTTAATCGTTAATTCTTTAAATAAGAATGCCTGGACCCCTAATATATATAATCATTAATAACGGTTATCGTCAAAGTCTTATATGGCCTAAGTTGCCGAAAAGACTGTGTGAATGTAAGTGTGAATGAAAAAAAGTGTGAATGTTTAAAAAAAAATCGTTAATTCTCACTTTCTCTTACCTATGTATATATGTAATATATATATAGAGAGAAAGTATTGGATTCATGTTAAAAATTCGATGTCGAAATTTTGATGTTTATACACATTTTGAGGTCCACTGAGTCCAAAAAAGTGTTTTTTGGAACATGGCCTATCTGTCTGTGTGTCTGTGAATAATATATCTCAAGAGCGAAAAGAACCATGAGGTTGAAATTTTATTTTTAAGTTAGGCACGTGACACGAAGCTTTTGAACAAAATTGGCCTAGAACTTTAGTGATGTTCTTTTTCAGTTTCTTTCGGTTTTAAGAAAATTCGCTGCAACGATTTTGATTAAAATTCAAAAATCAATTATTTTTTTTATATGTTCTTCAAAATGTATATTCTCCCCAAATTATTTTTTTTTTAAAAAAAAAAACCCTTTTAAAAAAAAAAGGGCCAGACCGAGGGAGAATTGTGTGCTGTGCGACCAGTCACACCAGATTATTATTTTTTTTTTTTAAATCTAATCGATTTCAAATATTAATTTGATAATTGAATTGAAATGGAATGGGATTAAAATAAGAAATGATCAAATCAAAAACTGACATTAATATCAAGCACAAGGCAATAAAGATGTTTAAATGGGAACCTTCAAAGAAGTTGAACAAGTTTGGGTGGGTGCCTGCCTGCCCGCCTGCCCGCCTGACGATACCCCCACCACGACGCACCAACCAACCAACCGCACACAAACGCAGCCACCTACACCAGGAGAGAGAGAGAAAAAAAAACAACTAAGGTGAGGGGTGAGTGACTCCAAGGCCGGGTAAACAACTAATTATTTAATAAATTATTTAATCTCTCTTTTTTTTTTTTTTTTTTTTTTTTTTTTGTTAACAAATACAGCAGCTTTAGATAAAACCTGTTGCCTAACTTGCAGGCTACACCGAAAAGGTATCAAAACAAAATTTAGAAAAATATATTTCTTTAAGGGGGCTCAGGAGCGTCGTCTAAACGTACTTAAAAAAAAAAAACTAGACTATTATAAGGAATTTTTCAATGCGGTTTCTTTTCAAAATGAATTAAATTCATAAGAGATTATTGGGACATCGAGCTATAATTTGTTTAATGACTTATTAAAAAATTATCGTAATTAATTTTTTTTGTTATCAAGCAAATACAAAAAAACAATCTGTCCCAATAATCTTTAATTTTTTTAAAATTTAAAACTTATTGTTATTATTAATCACATATTAATTAAGAAATTTTTAAAATAAGCTTAGATGATTTATTTAAAAACCAACTGTCAAATTAGTTCAGCATTCTTGCAATAGATGGCAGGCTAGTCTAACAGCCGATCTAGCCTATATCTGGCCTATATTTATATATTTTTATGCTTTTATAAAAGATACATAATATATAATAACATTTATAAAGTATTTATTGTTAAAAGATCAATGAAAATCAACCAAATGCATTAAATATTATTAGCTACCATTCTGACATCTCTTGGCAAATTTTTTGAATTACTTGATTTTTTCGGCATACTTTTTATGACACACTACGCCATCTTATCGGGAAAAACGTGCGTAACACCTTCGCTCCCGTTCCCCCTTAATATATAATCTATTAAAAAAATTTGCAATATTTAATAATTACATACAAACTTTTCTTTTCAATTTCAAAGAATTTCTTTTAATAAAATATAATAATTAAGATATGGCGTGTCGCGTTTAGATTCTCAGAACAATTTTGTTTCTGATTTTTTTCCATAAAAATAAATCTTTAGCTAAGTTTATCTTGTTTAGAAAGTGAAACAAATCATAAATTTTTGTTGGAAGTTATGGAATCAAATGAATTTCAATTAATTGCTCCAGATCAGACCAAGCATGCGCAGTTGCTAATTATCCCAAGAAAATGAACTTCTGATTATTTGCGGCTCTCTTTTTTACCATTAGGCCATGCCCTATTTATTTTCATTTTTCGATTAGCCCATCCCGGTTGCTTCAGTTCTAATTAACTAGCTAACCCTCGGATAATCTTGTTGACCATGACTTTCACATCTAGTTAAGCGAATCATATGAAATAATATAGTTTCACTCAAGGGCTCACTTCTAGTGATGGCGACCACGAGTTATCCGAGCTAAAAGTTTGAATTTCTTCATTTTCTTTATGTCAGCCTTTTTTCTCTTTTTTCATATCATGCGTCAGGCCGTGAGACGTGCCTGCTTGCTTTTCTCTCGGTAAATTAATATTGCTGACCCCACATAGGGATAAGGATAGAAGAAGATAAATAATATGTTAGGGAGGTATATTCAGGCCAAAATTGAATTCCACTATACAGCTCACGATTCGGAAGTCTGAACACCTCCCTTCTTTAGGATTAATGTGGTTTTAGATAATTAATCTTCCCCTCATTAGAGTGAATTTTTCTGCTGTCGATGTTTCGGTGGCTGGTCGCTCTATTCATCGGGACAGTAATTAGAAATCAGGGGAATGTTTGAAAGAGGACTGACCAGGTCGACTGGAGGCTAGTATGTTTTGATAATTAATTGGGAGTATAATGGGAAATGTTGATTGATAAGGCAACGTACAGTAGTTAAGCGAGAAGAATACCTCAACTATTTTCAAAGAGGTTTAATTTTTCTAAATTAAAAAAAAAAAAAAAAATTAAATCTTCTTATCTGTGAGAGATGAAAGAAAAATATTGCGAATGTTACGTGTTTGAACTAAAATTTTAAAGCTCGGTAATGGAAAGTGATCCTGAAAACTTTGGTTATTTGGACTATTTATAATTTCATTCTCTAATGATAAAACCAAGGAGAAGATTACTTTTCTAAAACCATATTAAGTGCTGAAGAAGGGAGATGTTTAGACACCCGAAACGTTGACTGTATGTATAGTGGAATTAAATTATGGCTTGAGTATACCGCCATAACGTTATTATTTCAATATCTTCACCAGACTTTCCCAATCTTTATTACTAATCAGATGATTAAATAAGAGCACAGA
The DNA here is from genome assembly GCA_023213315.1 of Euborellia annulipes. Taxonomy (NCBI): domain Eukaryota; kingdom Metazoa; phylum Arthropoda; class Insecta; order Dermaptera; family Anisolabididae; genus Euborellia; species Euborellia annulipes. The sequence goes on along the minus strand of JAKCPI010029551.1, from coordinate 49,121 downwards.
TCGAAGTTAGTTAGCTAAGACCCAAAGTTGTCAGGCTTAGGTAGGGGGTGAAATTAGAAACAAAATTAATTTTTAATCAGGATTCGCAGGAAGTTTGCAGCCAGGAGATTAAATAAAAAATATTTTATTTTATTTTTATTTCCCGACGTTTCGGTCGCCAATCACGACCTTCATCATGACAATATTTGCTCTGATGAAGGTCATGATTGGCGACCGAAACATCGGCAAATAAAAATTAAATAAAAGATTTTTTTTATTTAATCTCATGGCTGCAAAGTCCCTGCGAATCCTGAGTAAATCTCCACAGTCATAAAACATCAATTAATTTTTCTTTATTAAGTTGCTAACTTCACAAAACTTTTCTCAGATACCTCGCGAAAAAAATTCATTTTTTAACTCAAAGGTTAAGCGTGTTGTTTATATTTAGCATATCGATGATTTGCTATCTGTCGGATAAGTCTATTGCATTTTCAGTCGATAGAGATCGATCTATCTTCGTATAAAAAAAAAAAAAAAAAATTAAAGTTTGAGTCATCTTGAAGATTTCACTCAATCATTAAGTATATCAAGTGATAGGATACAGACAGACAGATCAGATCCTGCTAAGAATTAATTTCCAATCCTTTTATGCATGTTTGTATAAAGGACCAAGTGCGAAAAACAGTTCATGAATAATAAATAAATAATCCCTAGGCGGATTGACGAGTTAAATGCTCATTCATCAGTATAAAGGACCGACTGAATTTAATATACCGCATAGGCCTGAAAGAAAAAAAAAAAAATCTCTTGCCGAGAGGGGGTGGCTTACAAATTGAATCTAATATTTAGCAAGATAAATTCGTTCTAATTATGTAGAGTGAACCAAGATGGCGGTGGGACAGGTGAATAATATTTTATTCTAATAAATAGGCCTATTTAAATGACTAACAGCAACTTCTCCTCTCCCTACAGTTCATTTTTCATTAAATTTAATTAATTAAAATGTTGAGTATAAAAAAAAAATCTGGTGTGACTGGCGCACAGCACACAACTTTCGATTACCGAAGGTGTGCTTGTCACACCAGATTTTTTGTGTCGACATATATTTAGTTCCCGACAGTACGGAACATTGGAATTCAGATGTAAAATCTATAAGTATGGGAAAATATTTATATTTTGTTACCATGGCAACCATTTCTCCTATCCTTCCCTATGAAATACAAGAGTAAAGTGGTCTTCAGAAAATTTCAATCGCAAAATGAGAATATACATTTTATTGAGAATCTAAAAAATAATTGATTTTTGAATTTTAAAAAAAATCGTTGGAGCAAATTTTGAGAAAATCGAAAAAAACTGAAAAAGTACATCAGTAAAGTACTAGTAATCTTTGGCCGATTTTGATTAAAAGCTTATTTTTCCGGTCCCGGGGGGTGTTTAACTTAAATATAAAATTTCAACCTCCTAGCTCAATTCCTTCATGCTTAAAATTGAACACACACACACACACACACACACACACACACACACACACACACACACACACACACACACGACAGACCATGTCGCGAAAACCACTTTTTTGGACTCAGGGGACCTCAAAACGTGAAGATCCATCAAAATCTCGACATCGAATTTTTGACATGAATCCAATACTTTCTCTCTATATATATATTACATATATACATAGGTAAGAGAAAGTAAAAATTAACAGAAATTTTGAATTCAAGGCTGAGATATAAAAATTTTATTAAATAAATTATGAATTAGCGTGATAAGGATTTCTTTTTCTTTTTTCTTTTTTCCCCCCTCCGATTATCTTGGCAATAATGAATTATGAATGTGAGGTGAAGGAGAATTTTAATGAATCATTGTCCTCCAAAAATATTATTTTCAGATTGTATCTTGATATCATAAAATTTATTTTTTAAATGTAGAAAATTGTTTTATTTTTATTTCAATTTAATGCCATTTTTTTACTTTCTCTTACCTATGTATATATGTAATATATATATAGAGAGAAAGTATTGGATTCATGTCAAAAATTCGATGTCGAGATTTTGATGGATCTTCACGTTTTGAGGTCCCCTGAATCCAAAAAAGTGGTTTTCGCGACATGGTCTGTCTGTCTGTCTGTGTGTGTGTCTGTGAACAAAATATCTCAAGAACGAAAAGAGCTAGGAGGTTGAAATTTTATATTTAAGTTAGGCACCCCCATGGGACGTGACACGAAGCTTTTGAACAAAATTGGCCCAAAAGTACTAGTACTTTACTGATGTAGTTTTTCAGTTTTTTTTTCGAATTTCTTAAAATTCGCTCCAACGATTTTTTTTTTTAATTCAAAAATCAATTATTTATTAGATTCTCTATAAAATGTATATTCTCATTTTGTGATTGAAATCTTCTGAAGACCACTTTACTCTTGTACTCCATAGGAAAGATAGGAGAAAAGGTTGCCATGGTAACAAAATATAAATATTTTCCCATACTTATAAATTTTACACCTTGAAAATCGAATGTTCCGTACTGTCGGAAACTAAATTCATGTCGACACAAAAAATCTGGTGAGACAAGCACAGTACACAACTTTCCATTACCGAAGGTAAAAGTCTTTTACTCTTGGTCAGTGCTGATGTTTCGGGCCCATTCAATAATAAATTAAGCCCAGGCACCTACTACGATTCTCATAGACAATTAAACATACATTTAATGGTATATGCAGATTTGTGTTGCAATTTTGTATGACCTATATGTATCAATCTAAACAACATTAACAATTTATCGTCCTGTAGATGGGAGCGACGAGTTCCCGAAACGTCGACGATATTTAAATAAAGTTTTTGTTCTTTGCTGGCTGCCTTCATCTACCTTTTCCTGTTTATTATCACTCAGCCATTAATTTCTTTTCAAAATAATTTTTTGCAAAAGGCATTGTAACGTAATATACAGATGTAATTTCCCCCCAGTGGCTTGCACGATAAAAGACGTCCTCTCTAATTTTAAGAATGGCTTCTCATAACAAATTATTGCGTAGGCAATCCGAAATATTTGCCAAATAAATTATTTTAATGTGGAAAGAAACCGCTGGTGTATTTTCTCCATAACCTTAACGATCTGTCTCAGCATACTTAACTTCTACTATTGAGAAAAATGAGTTTGGAGTCTTGTTTTACTTTCTCTTACCTCTATATATGTTAATATATATAGAGAGAGAAAGTATTGCGATCATGTCAAAAATTCGATGTCGAGATTTTGATGGATATACATGTTTTGAGGTCCCCTGAGTCCAAAAAAGTGTCCCGCAAATTGGTCTGTGTGTGTGTGTGTGTGTGTGTGTGTGTGTGTGTGTCTGTGTGTGTATCTGTGTGTGTGTCTGTGTGTGTGGACAGATTTTTAGCATGAAGGAGTTGAGCTAGCGGATTGAAATTTTATATTTAACTTAGGTACCTTTGAAGAATCTCAAAATAAGCTTTTGACCAAAATCGGCCAAAAAGTACTAGTACTTTACTGATGTACTTTTTCAGTTTTTTTCGATTTTCTCAAAATTCCCTCCAAGGATTTTTTTAAAAATTCATAAATGAACTATTTTTTAGATGCTCTTTAAAATGTATATTCTCATTTTGCCGTTGAAATCTTCTGAAGACCACTTTACTCTTGTTCTTCATAGGAAAGATAGAAATGGTTGCCATGGTAACGGAATTTAAATCTTTTTCTTTTTATTAGATTAAAAATCAATTATTATTTTTTTTTTTTTTTTTTTTTTTTTTAAGGTCCTTCTCGGCACCTAAGGCCATTTAGACCCCATCCCTATTTATTTCAAATGATTTGTAGTCAAATCAAATGAAATAAATTTTTCTCGCTTGGGATGGGAAGCGAACCCGGGACTCCGGTGCGAGAACAATTATTATTTAAATTCCCATTTATTTTTTTTTTATTTCTGTTTTAATTGTTTCAAAGAAAACATATATGTCTCTCTCTCACTTGCAAACATTATCGTCTCTCTCTACTCTTTTTAAATTCCCTTTCCACCTTATCTTCGCATAGAAACAATGTTAATTTCCTATAGGGATTTGTATGTTAATTTCGATTCAAAAGGGGGTCCCCTTTAGAACTTTTTACGCATTTAAAATTTTTTTTTCTTATGAAATTTTGTATTTATTTACGATTCTATATTGTGTATAAAATGTCCAAATATGAGATTAAAATTTTGAAAAATAACCATAGTTTATTTGAAGCAGTCAACATTTAAAATGCAAGTTTGAAACTAAGGTGCTATCGGAAACTAAATATATCTCGACACAAAAAATCTGGTGTGACCAGCACAGTGCGCAACTTTCTCTTACCGAAGGGTAAGAGAAAGTTGTGTGCTGTGCGCCAGTCACACCAGATTTTTTTAAATTTTTTATATAAAATTCATAAATTCTGATGAATTGAATATTTCATCACATAAGATGAACTAAAGAATCGGAATCAGTAATAAAAAAAATCTGGTGTGACTGGCGCACAGCACACAACTTTCTCTTACCTTCGGTAATCGAAAGTTGTGTACTGTGCTTGTCACACCAGATTTTTCGTGTCGAAATATATTTAGTTCCCGATAGTACGGTCCATTTGAATTCAGATAAAAATTTATAAGTATGGGAAAATATTTATATTTTGTTACCATGGCAACCATTTCCTATCTTTCCTATGAAACACAAGAGTAAAGTGGTGTTCAGAAGATTTCAATCGCAAAATGAGAATATACATTTGAAAGAGCATCTAAAAAATAATTGATTTTTGAATTTAAAAAAAAATCGTTGGAGCAAATTTTGAGAAAATCGAAAAAAACTGAAAAAGTACATCAGTAAAGTACTAGTACTCTTTGGCCGATTTTGATTAAAAGCTTATTTTTCCGGTCCCGGGGGTGTTTAACTTAAATATAAAATTTCAACCTCGTAGCTCAATTCCTTCATGCTTTAAATTGAACACACACACACCCACCCACCCACCCACCCACCCACCCACCCACAGACAGACCATGTCGCGAAAACCACTTTTTTGGATTCAGGGGACCTCAAAACGTGAAGATCCATCAAAATCTCGACATCGAATTTTTGACATGAATCCAATACTTTCTCTCTATATATATATTACATATATACATAGGTAAGAGAAAGTAAAAAAAAAACTAATTTTTTTGAACTTTTTTTATTCGGCTCTCCTGAGAATTTGGCCCAGTGAAGATTTGGTACCTTTTCATGTGGACGGGCACATATGTGACTTATATATATAGGCTATAGTCTTTTTTTTCGAATCTTGGGCGGAGCTTGATCGTCCTTGGAGAAGTGGATAAAACCAAAACACATAAAGAGAATTTTATTTTATCGGAACTACAAGACCCCTAAAATTGGTTTCAACTTGAATAAATTTTCTATTTGATTAGGATTAAATCAGAGAAATATGGTCTCATTTTGCGTCTTAAACATTGTCAACTCTTCGCCTCTATAGATCCATAAATCCATCCAGGGCTGTGTTACTAAATAGGCTGAAAAGGCTGCAGCCTAGAGCGGCAACAAATTCAGGGGCGGCGGATTCAATTGTTAAAACAAAGTAGGCCTATTTGAGATATTAATAAAAAAAAGCAAAAAAAACAATGGGAGGGAAAAAATTTTCCGCAAGCCGACAAAAATTTCGTCTTGTCGGCAAAAATAAATCTCGTTCCCCCCCCCCCAAAAAAAAGGTAAAAAGATTTTCACGAGAGAAAAAAGCTAAAATGTTTTTCACGAGAGGAGAAAAAAATTAAGCGCAGGGCGGAAAAAATTTCGTTTTCGAGGGCGGCAAAAGGAGATTAGCCTATAAGGGGCATACTCTTAAATCCGGCCCTGAATTCATCCTCATATGACAAAAAATATTTAATCAAAATAACCCAAAGACAATAGTTGGCTCTGAAGATGGCCCTAAATTAGACGGTCAGTGACAAAAACGGGACGGTCCAAATGGCTTAAATAAGAATGCCTGGACCCCAAATATATTCAAATAATGGTTATCGTCAAAAGTCTTATATGCCGAAAAGACTGTGTGAATAAGAAAAAAAAAAAAGTAGAAAAATCAAGTCAGTAGAGTATTGATGATTGATCGTTGGTGATTTTTAAGCAGCAATACAACATACAATGTACGGGTTGAACAACAAATAAGTGCTTGTCGCTTGTCATCAGCGATCAAAATAAATAGACAAAGATTCTATTTTCATAATTTTAAGATGAATGAAAAAAAAATAAAAAATGTTATTTATAAGAGTTGTTGGTTGGTTGGTTGGTTCAACAACATTACGTCGGAATATTTCTTGATACGCATTTTTTGAACAATTTAAAAAAAAAAAAAAATGATTCGAATAGACAAACAAGTTTATAAACAAGGACTTTTTTAATGGCCTTCAACCCAATGGCCATTCATTCTACAGCGAGCTCCTCAAATAAAGAAATGGAATAAATAAATAAATAAATACACACCTCTTTTATCATATCAATTTAAGGCTCTGGCGTAGATTAAAATCCGATTAATTTTGCGTGGCGTTGTAGAGAACGAAGCAAGAAGGCCGGCATGTTCTGGACCTGGAAAGAAAAAATAGATATTTATTTATTATATTTAGGGGGAAGAAAATTTTATCCATTTAATGTATTTGGACTAAAGGAACCAGGCGCCATTAAACTAAATCGGAGATAAAGGCCGTTTCATTTGCACACTTGTAAACAAACCCAATGGCAATTTTTGTATTATACAAAAGAAAGTGCACAGAGTAATAATGTTGCGATTTAAATAAAGAAGTGGATCTTGGTTCCTTTATGCATAACATGGTCCATTTTTTCTTAAAGGAGTCAGTCAAAAAAAAAAAAAAAAAAAAAAAAAAATTTAAATATATAACAAGTTTTATTATTTTTCATTTGAGAAATTTAATTATTTGATTATTAAAATTAATTAGCCTTAATTTTTCATAGGGAGAGAGAAAACACAATGTTTTACAATGGAAGAATTCTAGATTTGCCCTCGGGGCATGGCGTAGAGGTTAGCGTGCTAACCTCATATACCAAACGTCGCGGGTTCGGACCCCAGGCAGTCCGATGATTTTATTTAAGCCATCTGGATACCAAATGGCTTAAATAAGAATGCCTGGACCCTAAATAATATATATACTCATAACGGTTATCGTAAATGTCTTATATGGCCTGATTTGCCAAAAAGACTGTGTGAATGTTTAAAAAAAAAAAAAAAAAAAAGATTTCCAGATTTGTGAATCCCTTAAAAGGGGAGATTTCCTACCCCTAATTTGACATAATAATTAGGAACCGACCGAATATTCGGTTTCGGTTACGGTTTCGGCCAGTTTCGGCCAAAAATCATGGTTTCGGCCGTAGTTTCGGTTTCGGCCAAAAAGTGGCCGAACCTTTCGGCCGGCCGAAACCAGAGTCTGAAAAAAATGGGATGAGACTCGCATGCAAAAAAAAAAAAAAAACAAGGTCAAATGATTTGCACTTGAGGGAGAAAAAAAATTTAGTCTCCCTAAAAAAAAGGTAAAATGATTTTCACGGGAGGGAAAAAAAAAATTCAAAAAAAAAAAAAAAGTTAAAATGAAAAAAAAATTTTATAGGAAATACAAGTTTCGGTTTCGGTTACGGTTTCGGCCGAAACTAAGGTTGAGGCCGAATATTCGGTTTCGGTTTCGGCTGAAAATCTTGTTTCGGTCGGACCCTAATAATAATAGCCTAAAACCATCCCCGGAAAATTCTCTACCCATTTAAAATAAAAGTTTCACTTTAAAAAACTCCATGAAAATCTATTTTGTTTCGGAGTCTATGCGTTACAGACAGAATTTGTCTTTGTTAAAATACGTAGCTTCTTCTTCTTCTTTCTTCCCCTTAAATCCCGCGGTGCGGGCAGCGGCCTAACTAGCCTTTGAGGGCGGAGGGGGCGAAGCTCAACTGGGGCGTCGTTTTTTGAGCTTTTTTTTTTTTTTTTTTTTGTTCGCTCGAGCTTTTTTTGTGTAATTTTTCTCCGGATTTGTGATGTAAAATGAATTTATTATGAAATTTCAAAAAAAAAAAAAAAAAGCCGGAGATTTTGGCAAAAGCTGGAGATTTCGGGAAAAAAAAAGCCCGAGATTTAGGTAAAAAGCTGGAAAGTCGGATGCGTGAGGTGCGCCTGGGGCGGGGGGGGGGGACGAGCGCCCCCCTTCGCCCCACCTGGATACGCTACTGGGTGAGGGGTCGGTGGTTCATGGATTTTTGCGATTGGAAGGAAAAGAGCAGGCCGGTTCGTCGCACGGTCTGACGCCTGTAGAAAATATAGAATAGAAGAGACTGACATGGAAAGAACAGAAGTAATGCCAGTCCCAGCCAGGGCAGCTCGTGGTCGCCATCCACGTACCCGCAAGATGTGGGCCCCTGAGCTAGTCTTTGATAAAATAGCAAAAGTAATAAAATATAAAATAGATAATTAAAATTAAAAGTAAAAATTGTATAATTAAATCTCACAATTATTATTCTATAATTAATCATATATATTAAATTTCAATTTTGCTATTTTTGTCATTAATGAAAACGTAAAATAGTAAGTAGCTCGTATTGGTGATGCGCAGGTCAATGCAATAAAAATTCCAGGTTCCCACATCCATTGCTCCAACCCACTCAGAAATGACCCCCTCCCCCTCCACCCAACATAATGAAGCGAACAATTATCCCAGATAGACAAATAAAATTTATTTGGTTTAAATAAATTATCCGCATTCTTATCTCCTCTTATTTTTCCTAGTAGCCTATAGGCTACTTATATAAATAAATAAAAAAAAAAAGAATTCTTTTTTTTTTTTAATAGCGGCATGTCTGAGTCAGTAAAGGAGAGATTTGAGTTCGAATTCCATTTGGATGTTTTTCATTAATAAATTATGATAACAGAGAGTGAAAGAGGGGAAATGTTTTTAGTCTTTCAGAATCTGAGAACGCCTACTTTAAAATTTATTTTTATTATAACACAGGGTCCGACCGAAACAAGATTTTCAGCCGAAACCGAAACCGAATATTCGGCCTCAACCTTAGTTTCGGCCGAAACCGAAACTTGTATTTCCTATAAAAAAATTTATATTTTTTTTTTTTTGACAATTTTTTTCCCCTCCGTGAAAATCATTTTATCTTTTTTTTTAAGGAAGCAAAAAATTTTTCTCCTTCAAGTGCAAATCATTTGACCTTTTTTTTTTTGAGACTCAAGTTTCGGCTACTTTTTGGCCGAAACCGAAACTACGGGCGACCCCCCCCCGCCCCAGGCGCATCAAGCCCTTGGCGCCCCTCGATACCGACATAGGCGCCCTAGCGCATCCGGCTTTCCAGCTTTTTCGCAAATTTTTTTTTTTTTTTTTATTTGGCTTCTTGGCCATCCCATTTTACATAAATATATAAAAATTCATATAAAAAATATACATATAAAGAAACATTATTATCAAATACATGCCTATCAGAAAAACACAATATACAATATAAATATACCAAGAAAAATTATTATCAAATACATGCCTATCAGAAAAACACAATATACAATATAAATATACCAAGAAAAATTATTATCAAATACATGCATATAAAAAATCAGTAATATACAACATATCTTTCCAGCTTTTTCGCAAATTTTTTTTTTTTTTTTTTGAAATTTCATAATAAATTGATTTTACATCACAAATCCTGAGAAAAATTACTAAAAAATGCTCGAACACTTTAAAAAAAAAAAGGTCAAATGAGATTCGGATAGCCTACTAAAAAAAAAGCTCGAACGAAAAACGGCGCCCCAGTTAAGGATCCCCCCCCCCCCCGCCCTCAAAGGCTAGTTACGCCGCTGCTCTTATTGATATATTTTTGTATTTTTATAATTAATTTAATTTTTCTTTGTAACATTTTTGTTTGTTTGAAATCATTTGATAATTTTAAAACAAACGTTTTGGAAAATATTATCTTCCTTTTTATAATGTACCGGTAATTGTTAGTATAAATTGGAATGACTTTATCTCAAAAAGTAGAGTCTATTCAACAAAAATATTATTTTCGTATTTAGCGGACCAAAATTAGCTAAAATTATTTAATAAATCAGTGTTGCCATTTGTAATTTATCATTTATTAACAAAAAAAAAATCCGTTAGGTGATGTGAGACTAGTTCAAGGTTATGATGGACATGGACATGATCGAAATTGCAAGCGAGGTTTTTTTTTCTTTCTTTCAAGAACGATGTGATCACTCTCACCGTATCATTAGGAGGCAAGACTCGAGACAAACAATTTAATTTTCTTAAGATGGTTGGTTTTACATGCCAAATTTTGATATATTCTCGGAGAAAAAAGTCAAGGTTTATTTGACTTAAATATTTCTAAAACGAAATTAAATGGGCAAAAGGAGCCAAAAATAATTCAAATATAATCGGGTATAGGCAAGACCGGCGCAAGTTATTCTGCCGCCCTACACTGTAAAAAAAATATGAATTTTCATTCATATCTCATAAACTTTGGTGGTTTAATTTTAATAGACCAGGATATGAGCTAAAATTAATATACAAGTATATGAATAAGTATCGCTTTAAAAAAAATATGAATTTTCCTTCTTTTTTCATATACTTTTCGTAGTTTAATTTTAATACACCCAGGATGTGAAATAAAATTAATATAAAAGTTTATGAACAAATTACCAACTTTTAAACTTATCTTTTTCTTTGTGTGCCGCCAAATTTTGAAATCGTTAAAAGTGTACCGCGACAAGTTGAGAATCCCTGGTCTAAACGTTCTCAAATAACTCGACTACCTCAAGGAATTTTTATTAATATTATTTTATAATTATTTTAAGGAAACTTGAAATTATTCTTTTAAAATTTATTTCACAAATCTAAATTTATTAAATTCTGGTTTGAAATTCGCGCTCTAAACTATTTAAATATTTATGAAGTATATTAAAATCATACTAATTAAATAATTTTTATAAAGTAATTCAACTAAATAGCTATAGAAATTAAAATTAAAATTAACAATTTCACCAAAATAATTAATTTTAAAATATACAAGAAATTGGTTAGGTTGGCACCAGGTTGGCACCAAATTCTGTTTTTGAAGTAGCTGATTTAACGCATAGATAATTGAAAGTGTATTATTATTTAAAATGAAATATAAATATTTAATCAATATATTGAAATAGGAACATTTTACTAACAAAATCGTAAGTATTGAATTTGAATTTTTCATTGAAATTTTTTTTCTCAATTTCAAATCTATTATTGTTTGTCATTTTTCAGGTGAGGTTAGTCTCCAACGAGGGAATAAACTCCAAACTGCAATGAAAATGTAACTCTTTATTTCTTCTCAAAGAAGATGAAAATCGACATATTTTTTGTATTAAATAATTAAAATGATTTGTATTTGGGTTAAATTTACTTGGAAATGTATAAAAATTTATTATTTTAATAGTTTAATTTGTTTTATTATTTAGTAAAATTGTATATTTTAATATAATATAATTTTTTTTAACAAATAAAAATAAAATAAATAAAAAAAACTATTATTTCACCTAGACCACTCACTTTCCCTCAAAACTATAAACTCGTAAGGACTTTAATTTTTGTTTATTAAAGCTTTTGTGGTTTGAAATATTATTATTAGGAGAATTTTTAATTATAGACCACATATTTGTATTAAATATTTATTAAAAATATATATATTTGTACAGTATTTATATATTTTTAATAAATATTTAATACAAATATGTGGTCTATAATTAAAAGTTCTCCTACTTTCATTTTTCACAAAAGTATATTATTTCTCATAAACCCGTAATTTAAATTTCATATACCAAAAATGAATTTATTCATATACCCGAAAATGAATTTTTTCACATACCCGAATATGAAAGTTCATTTTGGTATATGACCTTCTCATATACCCAAAATGAATATTCATAAACAGTTTGTGTAACAGACTTCCTATACATGTGTATGAATATTGCTCGAAAATTTTTAACAGTGTAGGCAAGATATTTTTTTGCGCCCCCCCCAACAAAAAAAAAAACTTTAAAAATTTAATTTGCTGCCCCCTCCTTAAAATTTTCTGCCGCCTGCGAAACGTTTTCTCTTGCGCGGAACCAAATTTTTTTCCCGGCCGTAAAAATATTTTACCTTTTTTTTAGAGACACAAATTTTTTCCGCCCGCGGAACCAAAATTTTTTCTTTATTTATTTTTCCCTTTTTGCCGCCCTAGGCGGCCGCCTAATTTGCCTAGTGGACGCGCCGCCACTGGGTATAGGAAGGCCATATAATTCACAAGAAGGTGAAGAAAAAAGACTTAATTCGGCCCTACAATTATTTATTTGTGACTACATTTCGGGGATTATACGTCACCCATCCTCAGGATCTTAAAATACAACAATCGGCCTTAGAATATAAAGTTATTGTTGTATATAGCCTCCGAAACGTAGACATAAATAAATAATTGTTGGGCTGAAATAAGTCTTTTTTCATTCAATTATCCGGAAACATTTTATTAAGAACATAAGTTGCTTAGAGTTAACATTAACATCAAAATGCCCTTTGACCGTATAGGGCTGCATATGAAAACAATTAGATGCACATCCAGGGAATATATTATTTACTCTGGACAACTTATAATTAATTAAAGGACTGATGATGGTCTTAATAAAGGGACATAAACGTTTCCCCCAAAAATGGCTTCGCCTAGGGCCTCGAGTCAACAAAATTCTTACGTGATTAAGACATTTAAAAATTAAATAAAATTCCATCATTTCTCGCTATGTGTGTGGCCCTCATTATATATCAAAATAATTATATAATTTAGACCAATAAATAGTTTGGGCTGGACACAGTTGCAGCCTGGGATTTAAATATTATAGTTTCAAGGTCCAGGTGTCAAACAATAAACAATCATGATAAAATAGAATGACCAAGAAAAGAATATAGAACTCCTAGGCTGATAAAAATGCTTTTATCGTTTGACCCACCAACAAACAAGCTGCTGATAAGAGATAATTCTTCTTTAAAGATTTCTCACTTCAAAAACAAATACTCGGTCAACTTGCATATATGGACCTTGTTATGCATTAGTGTGTCAAGCGCCAAAAAATTAAAAATTGAGTTAAGCACGGAATATTGTTTCAAATATTTTTTTTTTGAAATATGTCCTAAAAAAAATTTATATTTAATGTTACTTGCACAAATGACAAAAAAAATTATATATAATCCAATGAAAACAAAAAACTTTAATGTTAATTTTCTCAAAACTCGATAGGTGGCGCTTGACACACTAATGCGTAACAGGGTCCATATAGGGAGCTAGCTGCGATGGGCCCTGGCGGGCGGCGTCTCGGAATGTGACTAGGAATCCAGATAAATGTATTTTATTTAATTTTGCACCGTAGAATGAAAATTACAAAATAAATAGCGTATTTTTAAATAAACTGCTGGTCAAAAGTATTGCATAAAATTGAAAAATGTAATAAAATGTTGTAATTTGAATTATAAAAACAATTTTTCATTTTAAATTATATATTTATTTTATATTTACTTATAATCGTCGCAAAATTCACTATATTCACTCTATTCTCTCCAGATGGAAGGATGAGAGTATGGAGGGGACAAGGGGGGGAGGTATGCAGGAGTTAACATCTCCCCCAAAAGAGTTTTGGCGGCTGTGGGATTATGGTTAGGGGAGGCATAAGTTTTGATGCCAGTACAGAGTTGCACATTGTTGATGCTGGTATTTTAAATGCCCAGAGGTATCTTAATGCTATCCAGCAATATGTTGTGCCATTTGCCAGAAGAGTCGGTGGTAATTTTTTATTTATGCAAGACAACGCCAGATGTCACCCTGCTCGAGTTGTACTGCAGTACCTAGAAGACGTTTCAATAAATCGTTTGGTTTCCCCACCAAGAAGTCTAAAAAAAAAATATATAATAATAGATTTTTATTTCAAATTACAACATTTTTAAATTGTATGCAATACTTTTGTCCAGCAGTTTATAATTATCAAATTGATTTTAATAGAGATTTAGCATTTATATGTCTCTCGATTCTGAAAATGTTTCGAGCATATTGAAATATGAAATTTTAGAATTTATTCTTAAGTCAGACAAAAAAAAAAAAAAGAAAATTTAATTATATAACAATTTTTATTATTTTTCATTTGAGAGATTTAATTATTTCATTATTATAATTAATTAGTTTTTCATAAGGAGAGAAAGAGAATATGCTTTCCAATGGAAAAATTCAAGATTTGTCATGCCCCTAAAAGGGAGGTCCCCTACCCCTAATTTGACATAATGATAGACTAAAACCTCTCCGGGAATTTCTCTACCCATTAAAAAAATCTGGCTGACTGGTCGCACCTTCAGTAATCGGAAGTTGTGTCCTGTGCTTGTCACACCGGATTTTTCGTGTCAACCATATATTGTTTTCGACAGTAAAGTAGAGTAAACATTTCTCCTATCTTTCCTATGAAGTACAAGAGTAAAGTGTGGTTCAAACAATTTTGAGAGCAAAATGAGAATATACATTTTAAGGGAGCTCGGGAGCGATGTGGCTACGCATGTTTTTCCTGATAAGATGGCGTAGTGTGTCATAAAATGTATGCCCAAAAAATCAAGTAATTCAAAAATTTGCCAAGAGATGTCAGAATGGTAGCTAATAATATTTAATGCATTTGGTTGATTTTCATTGATCTTTTGACAATAAATACTTTATAAATGTTATTATCTATTATGTATCTTTTATAAAAGCATAAAAATATATAAATATAGGCCAAATATAGGCTAATACTATATCGTCTGTTAGACTAGCCTGCCATCTATTGCAAGAATGCTGAACTAATTTGACAGTTGAATTTTAAATAAATCATCTAAGCTTATTTTAAAAATTTCTTAATTAATATGTGATTAATAATAACAATAAATTCATTTTTAAATTTAAAAAAAATTAAAGATTATTGGGACAGATTGTTTTTTTGTATTTGCTAGTTAAAGAGAATCTAAAAAATAATTGACTTTTTAACAGATCATGTTGCGAAGACCACTCTTTAGGATTCAGGGGACCTCAAAACGTGTATATCAATCACAATCTCGACATCAAATTTTTGACATGAATCCAATACTTTCTCTCTCTATATATTAACATATATAGAGAAGAAAAAGTAAAAACTGTGAAAATCTATCCCAGTATTGGTCGAGGGTCCGATGCCCCGGAAAGACCGGAAATCCCGGGTTCGATTACCGGAGGCCAAGGGACGCATTCGGCGTATACTTTTAC
Organism: Euborellia annulipes; assembly: GCA_023213315.1. NCBI lineage: Eukaryota > Metazoa > Arthropoda > Insecta > Dermaptera > Anisolabididae > Euborellia > Euborellia annulipes. The sequence goes on along the minus strand of JAKCPI010029551.1, from coordinate 33,834 downwards.
TAGTTTTAATTTACAAATAAGTATTTTAAGAGAAATAGATCTTTTCGATGCCATGCCGGTAAAAACAGATAACAAAATACAAGAAAACAGAGAAATTGGAAATTTTATTGAATAAATAAATAAATAAAAGAGAAAAAAAATAATTGTGAAATGATTAGAAATGCTTGAAGTAAGAGGCAACAAATAAAAATTCTCTAATAAATAGGTAAATGACGAAAACAAAAGAGCGTGGGGAAGTGGGCATTCCACGCACGCATAGGTATACAAATCCCACCAGGTTCAGTCATCAAACCAAAAAAGGATATTAGTCTAATAATCTGGTGTAACTTGACGCACAGAAGATTTCTTTGTGTCGAGATACGGTTATTTTTCAAAATTTTAATCTCATATTATATTTTATACATAGTAAAGAATCCTAAATAAATACAAAATTTCATAAGAATTGGAAAAAAAATTTTAAATGTGTATAAACTTCCAAAAGGGGAATCGAAATTAACATGGCAAATCCCCGAATGGGGATTTAACATCGTCTCTATGGAAGGAAGAGCCAGAAAATGAATTTAAAAAATCTTAAATACTGGTACAGTGAAGGACAATATTAAGTCCCACCCATTCGTTTTCTACTTTTGATTATTTCATTGGTTTAAAAAAAAAAAAAAAATTTTATATTTAAAAACAAATAACCTAGCGTTTAATTTGTATATTTAATTTTAATTTACAAAATGTTTCAACGAGAACCAACGGTCGAAAGTTTAAATCTTATAAATATTTTATATTTTTTAATGGAAACTTTCTTGGATCAAACCTAGAAAATTTCCAATAAAGATTTTAATTTTCTTTTATAAAAACAATGAAATAATCACAAGTAGAAGAGGGGCTTAATATTGTCCCTCACTGTACATTAGTAAAGTGTACTTCAAACAATTTTCACAAAATATTACTGATATACTTTTTAAAAATAATCAAATAAGTTGAATGAATGAACAAGCAGCTAGTTTATATTTCAATTCATTAATAAACCAGGGCCGACGTTTCGGTCACATATGGGACCATCCTCAGGGCTAGGTTAATGTCTGAAAATATATAAATCTCGCCAAGTTATATTGGGCATACACAATTGTACGTAGCTTAATCATGATAACGCCTCAAATTTTATTATTATCATACCATGGACAGAGAGTGAATGACGTCGCTATATACCTCCTTCATCTTAAAAATAGTTGATTTATGAATTTTAATCAAAATCGTTAGAGCGAATCTTGAGAAAATCGAAAAACTTGAAAAAGTACAACAGTAAAGTACTAGTACTTTTTATTTAAAAGCTTATTTTCTCGTCTAAGGAGGGTTCGTAACTTAAATAAAAATCTGGTGTGACTGGCGCACAGCAAACAACTTTCTCTTACCTTCGGTAATTGAAAGTTGTGTACTGTGCTTGCCACACCAGATTTTTGTGTCGACATGTATTTAGTTTCCGACAGTAGGGTACAATTGAATTCAAGATGTAAAATTTATAAGTATGGGAAAATATTTATATTTTGTTACCATGGCAACCATTTCTCCTATATTCCCTATGAAATACAAGAGTAAAGTGGTCTTCTTCAGAAGATTTCAATTGCAAAATGAGAATATACATTTGAAAGAGGATCTAAAAAATAATTGATTTTTGAATTTAAAAAAAAATCGTTGGAGCAAATTTAGAGAAAATCGAAAAAAACTGAAAAAGTGCATCAGTAAAGTACTAGTACTCTTTGGCCAATTTTGTTCAAAAGCTTCGTGTCACGTCCCATGGGGGTGCCTAACTTAAATATAAAATTTCAACTTCCTAGCTCTTTCCGTTCTTGAGATATTTTGTTCACAGACACACAGACAGACAGACAGACAGACCATGTCGCGAAAACCACTTTTTCGGATTCAGGGGACCTCAAAACGTGAAGATCCATCAAAATCTCGACATCGAATTTTTGACATGAATCCAATACTTTCTCTCTCTCTATATATTAACATATATATAGAGGTAAGAGAAAGTAAAAAAAATTCACAAGTTTGAGGATTAAAAAGAAAAATCTGGTGTGACTGGCGCACAGCACACAACTTTCTCTTACCTTCGGTAATCGAAAGTTGTGCACTGTGCTTGTCACACCAGATTTTTCGTGTCGACATGTATTTAGTTTCCGACAGTAGGGTACAATTGAATTCAAGATGTAAAATTTATAAGTATGTGAAAATATTTATATTTTGTTACCATGGCAACCATTTCTCCTATCCTTCCCTATGAAATACAAGAGTAAAGTGGTCTTCAGAAGATTTCAATTGCAAAATGAGAATATACATTTTAAAGAGAATCTAAAAAATAATTGATTTTTGAATTTAAAAAAAAATCGTTGGAGCAAATTTTGAGAAAATCAAAAAAACTGAAAAAGTACATCAGTAAAGTACTAGTACTCTTTGGCCGATTTTGATTAAAAGCTTATTTTTCCGGTCCCGGGGGGTGTTTAACTTAAATATAAAATTTCAACCTCATAGCTCAATTCCTTCATGCTTAAAATTGAACACAGACACACACACACACACACACACACACACACACACACACACACACACACACAGACAGACAGACCATTCGCGAAAACCACTTTTTTGGATTCAGGGGACCTCAAAAACGTGAAGATCCATCAAAATCTCGACATCGAATTTTTGACATGAAACCAATACTTTCTCTCTATATATATATTACATATATACATAGGTAAGAGAAAGTAAAAATGACAAATTACAAATAATGCGTTTTTAATTAAAATATTTATTTTTATTTTATTTTGTTTTTTTTTTTTTTTGTTTAAACGCATGGATTATTTTATAGCGTACCTGTTTAAATTATCCGATATAACGGTGAGAATTGTCCATAAATCTCTATTTAGAAGAGCCGAATGACGTCAAGAGAGCAGCTCTATAACGTTTTGGATAACCGTTCTGTATCAGTTTCTAACGAGCAACGAGGGATTGTTTCATGTTTTTTTTTTTTATTAAACTTATGTTATTGGAGTGAACTTTGCCAGAAAATGAGATTTATTCATTCGCTTCGTCGCGCTTTAATTTCGAATGGATGCAACGAGAATATGAAAGAGTCATTCTTATTTATTCAGACATGACTTGTTTCTTCATTTCTCGCGACCATCAACGACTAATTCGACTAGCCTATGGTAGATTCGATATCAGTAATAAAAGTCCCCCCCAAAAAAAAAAAAAAAGGAAAAGTTAATTCAATCAAGACTAGCCGAAGGGCTTTGCCCCCCTGGATCCTCCTCAGCTGGCAGGGCCCACCCGCGGCGGAAATAATCCCCTTCTCTTAATTATAGAAAAAGAAATTTAATTACTATTCCAATCCAGAGCCTGTTTGAGGATCTGTTTTTTAGTACACTCACATTTTTTCCCATTCACACTCACACATGCAAACAGTCTTTTCGGTACCCTAAGACTTTTGACGATAACCGTTACTAAATATATCCAAATGGCTTAAATAAAAATCATCGGATTGCAGGGTGGGATCCGAACCCGCGACCCTTGCCAAGCTAACACGCTAAGGTGCTAGACCAAGCCCGAGGGCTTGTTTAAATTCATAGAATACATCAGTGCAAAGAATACATAAATATTTCTCTATACATTTCCTAAGGAAGAAATCGTAACTTTGGGGAATTAATAACTCAAAAAGTTATAGGAATTTCGGAACGAAAATAATTTTCCTGTATTCTCTAGGAAGGCCCCTCTTTAAGTATATAAAATTTCGTTTCAAAATTCCAAAGAGAAGTTTGTCAAACAGAGAGACAGACAGACAGACGGACGGACATACTGATATTAGGCGAAATATATAAAATAAATAGATTTTATGATAAAAGTGAATTATTTACTTTTCAAAAGATATCACACACTATCCCTAGGAGTAAAAAACTACTTAACTAACCCAGACAAAGGTAGAGCATTCGCTTCTGGTGTCAAAGGTCAAAAAGGGGAAGGTACAGTTTAAAAGATAATTTGGCTCGAGATTGACTATATTAATGAGATAGATCGAGAAATAAAAACGCTATTTTATTTCACTTGAAGCCCGTCGACGTTTCGCGTGCTGATAGCCACTTTGTTCAGGACAGAGCAGGTATCAATTAAAACAATTAGTTGTCATTTTTTGAAATATTTTTTTTTTAACATTTGCATTGTTAACTAATAAGTTGCAAATGTCATGTTGCAAATTGATAACTACTCAGTCCTGAAGAAAGGGGCTCTCAGCACCCGAAACGTCGACGAGCAGAGCGTTTTATTTCTCGTCCTAGCTGCCTATATAGTATTAATAAAATAAGATTTATTTATTTTAAAAATATTGTTTTGGTTGAGTAAGCTCATCGCTACGCAAATCAGGCACTTGTGGCGCCGACTGTACTGAGCGAAAAAATTTATTTCAATTTAATTGGATAAAATAAATAGAGATTTAAAGTGATTTAAATAAAGAGGTAGATTTTCTTTTTCCCTACAAGATGGTGGCCTTATCTCAATTTGGCGCTTGGTTCCTTCATGCATTACATTGTCCCATTTGAACTTAAAAAAAAAAAAAAACGGTTGGGCAAATGGATCTTTTTTCCTGCTTATCGCGTTCTTTCAATAAGTAAAAATTGAAAATTACACGCGAGAGCAAAAAAAAAAACAAATAAAGGACCAAATAAGTAATATTTGTATATTTGAAAGACAATTTGTGATTTTTTTTTTTCCTTATTTGTGAATAAGAAATATTCATAAAATGCATTAAGTTATTTTGTTTGCGTTGTGGGGCACTTAAACGCAATAAGCGAAACATAATATTTATATGGGAAAACTGTCTATAAAATGTGTCAGGATAATTTTATTATAAACGTTTGAATTATTAAGTTTAAAATAGCAAAAGAAGTATATTACTTATTTAAGCAAATAAATTTTTATGTAATGGGAAAATTTAAATTTCAAAAAAAAAATAAATATTTTTCTTGAAAGAACGTCTGCTTCCCCACGATTGTTTTTTTTTTCTTTCAAAATGATGTCAAAGTTTATAAATGAATGTCAATTTCAATGAAATAATACATTTAAAGTCAATTTGCAATCGCCTAATTAAACATCATCATCCATTAGTATAGCGTTTTTTTTTACGGAACGTTTTTTTTTTTTTTAATCTTAAAAACATTTACTAAATAGTACTTTGTTAGTAATTGGTCTTTTAGAAAAATAAACAAGTATAAAAAAAAGTATCTGTAGTGTAACTATGATTAGAAGCCGCTTTCAAGAATAAAATCTTTTTTGTTGCTGCTTGATATCGTATTCAAATAAAGAGGAAAAATAATATTTTTTGTTTAGTAGTAAAAGATTTATTTAAGGGGGAAAAGGAGCGAAATTGTTACGCATGTTTTTCCCGATAAGATGGCGTAGCGTGTCATAAAAAGTATGCCCAAAAAATCAAGTAATCCAAAAAATTTGCCAAGAGATGTCAGAATGGTAGCTAATAATGCATTTGGTTGATATTCATTGATCTTTTTACAATAAATACTTTATAAATGCTATTATATTGATATATATTCAGTGGCGTACCGAGGGGGGCGAGGGGGGCGGTCCGGCCCCAGGCCCCGAGCCGGCATAGGCCCCCATATATTTATAAAAAAAAATTTAATGAAAATTTCCCTTTGAGAGGCCCCGGGGCCCTCAGGGCTCAAGTAAAAATGGGCAAATTTAGATGAAAAAAACAAAATTTAATGAAAATTTCTCTTTGAGAGGCCCCCGGGGCCCTCAGGGCTCAAGTAAAAATGGAAAAATTTAGATCAAAAAAACAAAATTTAATGAAAATTTCTCTTTGAGAGGCCCCGGGGCCCTCAGGGCTCAAGTAAAAATGGGCAAATTTAGATGAAAAAAACAAAAATTTAATACTGAAAATTTCTCTTTGAGAGGCCCCGGGGCCCTCAGGGCTCAAGTAAAAATGGAAAAATTTAGATCAAAAAAACAAAATTTAATGAAAATTTCTCTTTGAAAGGCCCCGGGGCCCTCAGGGCTCAAGTAAAAATGGAAAAATTTAGATCAAAAAAACAAAATTTAATGAAAATTTCTCTTTGAGAGGCCCCGGGGCCCTCAGGGCTCAAGCAAAAATGGGCAAATTTAGATGAAAAAAACAAAATTTAATGAAAATTTCTCTTTGAGAGGCCCCGGGGCCCTCAGGGCTCAAGTAAAAATGGAAAAATTTAGATCAAAAAAACAAAATTTAATGAAAATTTCTCTTTGAGAGGCCCCGGGGCCTTCAGGGCTCAAGTAAAAATGGAAAATTTAGATAAAAAAAACAAAATTTAATGAAAATTTCTCTCTGAGAGGCCCCGGGGCCCTCAGGGCTCAAGTAAAAATGGAAAAATTTAGATCAAAAAAACAAAATTTAATGAAAATTTCTCTTTGGAGAGGCCCCGGGGCCCTCAGGGCTCAAGTAAAAATGGGCAAATTTAGATGAAAAAAACAAAATTCTAATGAAAATTTCTCTTTGAGAGGCCCCGGGGCCCTCCAGGGCTCAAGTAAAAATGGAAAAATTTAGATCAAAAAAACAAAATTTAATGAAAATTTCTCTTTGAGGAGGCCCCGGGGCCCTTGGGGTTCAGGGATATACGGTATTTTAAAAAATATTTTTGTGTATGGAGGAGAAGGATATTTAAAGCCCCCCCCAAAAAAAAAAAAAATTCCAATATAAGGCCCCCGCTTCTAGTGCCGCCCCAGGCCCCCAACTGCCTCGGTACGCCTCTGTATATATTGTATCTTTTATAAAAGCATAAAAATATATAAATATAGTTTTTTTAAACCCGAAAACTAGACAAGATTTTTCGTATCTCAAGGTTCACTATGCAGACCTGCTGAGGGGGGTGTGGTTCCCTCTATTTTTACTCGGGTAAGTGTGACTCCAAACAATTCAAAATTGAATTTATAATATTTTTTTAAAAATAAAAATGATTTGAATTTTGTATAAAAATTTTATTCAGGGGGGGGGGTAGTTATATGTTGTGACATATTTGTAGAGGGGTTTGTTTGTATGTGACTGTGACAAGGGGGGAGGGGACTAGAAAGTCGTCAAAACAGGCGTTACGTAATATGTGGAAGACCCCTTAATACTGTGAAAGTTTAAAACTCCAAAAGACTATTTTTTTTTTACTTTCTCTTACCTATTTATTGCTAGTGTTAAGTAAGAAAGTATTTCATTCAAGTCAAAAATGCGATGTTGAGATTTTTAGCCTAATAACGGCACTAGTAGTTAACTTTAGGCTCTAGGAAAGTCTCGTTCCATCTTTAGGCTATTTATAATTATGGTCCAGGCACATTTATTTATATTATTTGCAATCCAAATGATTTAAATAAATTTTCGTCTGCTGCCTGGGATTCAAATACACTCCCCTTGGCTTTTAGATGATCAATATTGACATGTGTCGAAGTCTCTAACCTCTCGGCCACGCATAAAGAATTTCTATTCGTGAATATTATACAGAACCTAATCTTTAGATAAAAGCTTAAATATAACTTGATCTTGTAGTCAGGAAATGCCATTCACTTAAAAGGAGACGAAAAAATTTTAACGACCAAGAAAATAGCAGGTAATAATAATATTACAATCGATCTTGGGAAAAATAAACTTTTTTTTTCTTTTCATTTAAAATATTTGTTCGTTTAATGGTAAAAAGAATAGAAACGATCGAATGATTCACTTTCGTTAAAAATATTGTATTAAATAAAATAAAATAAAATCCGTCTGTCCGTCTGTCTTTAAGCATACAAATTACGGCCTGAACTAAAGGTCGTAGAAAAATAATAATTACATATAGGCCTACGTATTCAGCATAAAAAACTGGCTCAGGGTCCTGAGCACTTCCGGTTTTTAAACGTTTTAAGTTTCAACTTTTTACTTTCTCTTACCTATGTGTATATCATACTTATATATATAATTTTTTTTTTTTTTTTTTTTAAACATTCACACTTTTTTCTCATTCACACTCACATTCACACACAGATTCACACAGTCTTTTCGGCAACCTAGGCCATTTAAGACTTTGACGATAACCGTTGTAAGTATAATATATATATTGTGGGGTCAGGTATTTCTATTTAAGCCATCTGGTATCCAAATGGCTTAAATAAAATCATCGGACTGCCTGGGTCCGAACCCGCGACGTTTGGTATACGAGGTTAGCACGCTAACCTCTACGCCAAACTCGGGGGCACTTATATATAAAAGGCTAAGAGGGTGTCCGATGTGTGAAACAACCAATCAGGCCTCAGGGATAGCGCCATGGTAACAAAATATAAATATTTACTCATGTTTACGATTTTTTTTATTTATTTACATTTTGAATTCTAAAATATCGGCGTAAATTTTTTGTCTGTGTACCGGGAGAGTCCCGGAAAGGATATGATTCACAAAAAATCTTAAGTTCATGAATAATTAACCGCTAAAATAATCTCTACATATAAAAATGAAAAGGGAAAATGTATGTACCGGTATGTATATAAGTAGGCGAGCAAGGGGGTCGAGGGGCGCAGCCCCTGGCTAGACGGAAAGCCCCCCGAAGGCGGGGCTTTGCGTCTAGTGTAATATATATATAGAGAGAAAGTATTGGATTCATGTCAAAAATACGATGTCGAGATTTTGATGGATCTTCACGTTTTGAGGTCCCTGAATCCAAAAATCTGGTGTGACTGGCGCACAGCACACAACTTTCTCTTACCTTCGGTAATCGAAAGTTGTGTACTGTGCTTGTCACACCAGATTTTTCGTGTCGAAATATATTTAGTTCCCGACAGTACGGTACATTTGAATTCAGATGTAAAATTTATAAGTATGGGAAAATATTTATATTTTGTTACCATGGCAACCATTTTTCCTATCTTTTCTATGAAACACAAGAGTAAAGTGGTCTTCAGAAGATTTCAATGGCAAAATGAGAATATACATTTTAAAGAGCATCTAAAAAATAATTGATTTTTGAATTTTAAAAAAATCGTTGGAGCAAATTTTGAGAAAATCGAAAAAAACTGAAAAAGTACATCAGTAAAGTACTAGTACTCTTTGGCCGATTTTGATTAAAAGCTTATTTTTCCGGTCCCGGGGGTGTTTAACTTAAATATAAAATTTCAACCTCGTAGCTCAATTCCTTCATCGCTTAAAATTGAACACACACCCACCCACACACCCACACACCCACCCACACACCCACAGACAGACCATGTCGCGAAAACCACTTTTTTGGATTCAGGGGACCTCAAAACGTGAAGATCCATCAAAATCTCGACATCGAATTTTTGACATGAATCCAATACTTTCTCTCTATATATATATTACATATATACATAGGTAAGAGAAAGTAAAAAGTGGTTTTCGCGACATGGTCTGTCTGTCTGTGTGTTCAATTTTAAGCATGAAGGAATTGAGCTACGAGGTTGAAATTTTATATTTAAGTTAAACATCCCCCGGGACCGGAAAAATAAGCTTTTAATCAAAATCGGCCAAAGAGTACTAGTACTTTACTGATGCACTTTTTCAGTTATTTTCGATTTTCTCAAAATTTGCTCCAACGATTTTTTTTTAAATTCAAAAATCAATTATTTTTTAGATGCTCTTTAAAATGTATATTCTCATTTTGCGATTGAAATCTTCTGAAGACCACTTTACTCTTGTATTTCATAGGGAAGATAGGAGAAATGGTTGCCATGGTAACAAAATATAAATATTTTCCCATACTTATAAATTTCACATCTGAATTCATATGTACCGTACTGTCGGAATCTAAATATATGTCGACACAAAAAATCTGGTGTGACAAGCACAGAACACAACTTTCGATTACCGAAGGTAAGAGAAAGTTGTGTGCTGTGCGCCAGTCACACCAGATTTTTTTCATTTGTTTACATTTTAATCTTTTGTTACATTCATCAAAATCAAAACAGCTCCTTTGAATTTACTACTGTAAATTCTTTCCTACTTTTTTTTTTTTTTTTTTTTTGACGCGCACTGTATTATATTTAGAAGAATAAAATTATTATCAGTGTAGGTCAATTGTTGATTGCGATTATAAGCCATCTCAATAAGACAAATCTCTTATTTATACCGACTAAATGGAATCAATTTAATGAATGTAGTTAAAGTGTTTTTACTTTTATTCTATTTCAATTTAGTGTCATTTTGTATTTTTCTAATAGGACATCTTTACGCACAGAGCAATTTCAATTTCTCCGGCTAGGATGTGTGACGTCACCCAGGGAGAAGAAAAAGGCGGCTGTCTACAAGACTCTCCTATCATGAATATAAAAGTTTCACTTCTCTAAAGTGTGGTATGAATTTTTTTTTTTTTTTTTTATGAAATTGTTTCATCAAGAGTTGGTCAGACTCCAAGAATTATTTCAGTATTTTGTTTTTCTGGAAATTATAAAAGAATAAAATAATACAAGTTTTAAAATCTGGTGTGATCATATAGCACACAACTTTCTCTTTACCTTTTATCGGTAATCGAAAGTTGTGTTCTGTGCTTGTAATACACACCAGATTTTTTGTGTCGACATATATTTAGTTTCTTCCGACAGTACGGAACATCTGAATTCAGATTTGTAAATTTTTTATTAAGTATTTGGGAAAATATTTATATTTTGTTACTACGGCAACCATTTTACTTACCTATCTTCCCTTATGAAAAATATCAAGAGTCAAAGTGGTCTTCAGAAGATTTCAATCGCAAAATGAGAATATACATTTTAAAGAGTATTCTAAAAAATAATTGATTTTTGAATTTAAAAAAAATCGCTTTGGCTAAATTTGAGAAAATCGAAAAAAACTGGGAAAAAGTGGCCACTCGTAAAGTACTAGTACCTTTTTGGCCGATCTTTTTTTTGATTATAAAGCTTTATGGTTTTTCCCGGTCCAGGGAGGGTGTTTAACTTAAATATAAAATTTCAGCCTCATAGCTCAATTCCTTCATGCTTAAAATTGAACACAGACACACCCACACACACACACACACACACCACACACACACACACAGACAGACCATGTCGCGAAAACCACTTTTTTGGATTCAGGGGACCTCAAAACGTGAAGATCCATCAAAATCTCGACATCGAATTTTTGACATGAATCCAATACTTTCTCTCTATATATATATTACATATATACATAGGTAGAGAAAGTAAAAGAGAAAAACAAATTTTTAAGTAGGTGAAATAGGAATCCATAATTTTGAGGTTGATTGAGGGGGCGGGCTGGAGGGGGAGGGGGGAGGGGGGGGATAGGGAGTGTGAGCTGAAGGGCGTTAAATGACAAGTCCGAAAAAGTACATTGGCCTACATAATTAATTTGAGTAGATATTTTTATGATTTAATATTTATTTTGCTTTCCACCTCCCGTTAGGAGAAATGTCAAGGTCGTTGCTTCATTTTTCGCATAACTCTTTGAAAGTAAACATACTAAAAAAATTATTATTATTAAAAAATTGATAAATGTGCAAAAAAAAAAAATAGATAAAAATAAAGAAAATGTTGAATCTTTGGTTTTTTTTTGCGTCAAATGTTCGATTAGCATGATTATGAATGCTAAATGACTATGGAAGAGATTTCTGCCTTCTGGTGACGTGAAATCGCCTATCTATTGTAAAACATGTGGGCCCCCAATTTCCATAAAGGTGTCTTTTCATGGAAATATAAATCTTTACGAATACGAATGATTTCATTTTAGGAGATACAAAAATACAAACATTCAAATAAGAACAAAAAAAATTCGATCAAAAGAAAAAATAAATCAGAAAACTATAAAGGATTTTTTTTCATAAAATTAAAGAATATTAAAAATGAGGAAATGGAATTTTTATTCAAATGAATAAAACTCCAATTGCCCCTGGGTTCTAGCATAGTGATAGAGTTTTCGCCTTGTGCATCCCAACAAAAATGCATTTCAATTGCAAATAATTAAGGACGGGGTTTTAAATGTCCTCCGATGCCGACTAAGCGATTCCCTAGTATGGTACGAATGGTCAAGCAAGTGAAAAATAAATTATGTAGAAAATTATTGCCGTCACGGGCGTAAGTAAAGGGGTCCCGGGGAGGCCTCCGCCCTCAGAAAGCTCCCCGATCCAAGATAGGGTCTTCCAGCTCCCCCCCCCCCCCAGTCAAATTTTTTAGTTACGCCTATGATTGCAGTAGATTTTTTATTGGACAAATTTCACAGTTTCGGTAATTTATCTGGCCATCATCAGGCCTGTGAAAACAGAGAAAATTTCATCATCATCATAATATAATCGCGGCTCACTTCCTGTCCCTGTTCTCTCGCCGAACGGCTAGAGTTACAGGAAGTGGAGCGGGAAAGGGAAATTTAAAATTTAAGTCAGCACGTAAGCACCTCGGGTAAATAAACGGGGATCCCGATAGGAATTTCAAATAATAATAAACATTTAATATGAAATAAAAAATCACACTCACACAGCCATTCACACGGTTTTTTAGGTAATTTAGGCTATATAAGATTTTGACGATAACCGTTATATTAATAATATTATATATTTGGGGTCCGAGAATTCTTATTTAAGCCATTTGGTATCCAAATACCCAGGGTATCCAGGGAGACACACGCTCATACCAGCATGGAGGTAACTAAGGGGAGTCCGCCCCCCCCCCCCCAGAAAGCTCCCTGCTCCCAGGCCCCCGGAGAATAGATGGTCCCATATCCCCCCCCAGCCAAATTCTCTAGTTACGCCCATGCACACCAGGGACACATTTTTCTTCTCATCACTTTCGATCCCTGTGTTCCTGGTGTGGGAGTGTATATCACTGTGTGTCCTTCAAGGTTCACTATACAGACCTGCTGCGGTCGTGCGGATCTCTCCATCATTTTAAATCATTTTTACTCGAGTGGTGAAGATTTTGGAAGGGGAGTAACAATCAAGGAAGGGAGGAGAACACTTCCCCCACTCCTTCCAGTATCGATAGGAAAGAAATGAGGAGGGGACACACTACCCTCTCTCCTTTCCTTCGGAGAGTGAAATCAAGCCTCCCTTATTTCTTATTATTAAGAGGGTGGAAGAAAGCGGAGACACAGACTTGCAAATGTATGTGTTATTTTCAATTATCAATACCAATAACTAAGCGTAGCCAACCTACAATTTTAAAGAGGAAAAAAAAAAGGGAAGATGATTGAATAATCGTAATTCATTAAAGATAATTACATGTGAGCAAGAATGTAAAATACTGTTGTTTGGCTTGTTGGTTTAGGCAAATAATTTGCCTTCTGCAAGAGAAAGAGAATCAGAGATCGCTCTTTTGTTTTTGATATTTTCACACTTGATTCCCACCGAAATCGTCATTTTAAGGAATTTTCAATGCGGTTTTTTTTAATGAAATAAATTCTTAAGAGATTATTGGGACATCGAGCTATAATTCTTTTAATGACTTATTAAAAAATTATCGTAATTAATTTTTTTGTTATCAAGCAAATACAAAAAAACAAACTGTCCCAATAATCTTTAATTTTTTTTTTAATTTAAAAATGAATTTATTGTTATTATTCATCACATATTAATTAAGAAATTTTTAAAATAAGCTTAGATGATTTATTTAAAAACCAACTGTCAAATTAGTACAGCATTCTTGCAATAGATGGCAGGCTAGTCTAACAGCTGATCGCTTATTACCCTATATCTGGTCTATATTTATATATTTTTATGCTTTTATAAAAGATAAATAATATATAATAAAAGTATTTATTGTTAAAAGATCAATGAAAATCAACCAAATGCATTAAATATTATTTGCTACCATTCTGACATCTCTTGGCAAATTTTTGAATTACTTGATTTTTGGGCATACTTTTTATGACACACTACGCCATCTTATCGGGAAAAACATGCTTAACCACATCGCTCCCGTTCCCCCTTAACTTAAATATAAAATTATAACCTCCTAGCTCTTTTCGTTCTTGAGATATTTTGTTCACAGACAATTTTGTTGGATCCACTTTTTTAACGAAGTATTTATTTATTTTTAAAGAGAGAAAAAAAAAAATCGAATTCCTCACAAATTATTGTTGAATGAAATTATTTTTTTTTTTAATTCATGAAGACTTGAATGATATTTATCAGTTATAAATATGTATTAATAAAAATTCTTTAATAATTTTCATTCATTATTGTCATAGAAAGAAAAGGAATTTACTAAAAAAATGTTTCCTTGTATTTAAAACATACAGTATGAATAAAATTATCTATTTAGATAAGCCAAAAAAAAAAATAAATAAAATAAAAAAATAAAAGGAAATAATCGCTTATAAAGGTATCTATGAAATAATTATTTTAGAGATTCCAAATACATATAAAAAATAAATAAATAAATAAATAAAAATATAGTGAGAGAAATATTTAAACACTAGCCGCGCCGCCGCCTTCGGCGGGCTCCGCGTCTAGCCAGGGGCTTCGCCCCCCTGGACCCCCACCAGCTGGCTTCGGCCGCCTGCGGCGGACCCTCGCCTTTTCTTCTTAATTATGAAAAGAAAATTATTATTACTAACAACTAAGTATTCCAGTCCAGTGCCTGCTTGAGGATTTGTTTACCTTCATAGAATACACAACTGCAAAGAATACTTAAATATTTCTCTATACATTTCCTATGGGAGAAATCGTAACTTTAGCAATTAATAACTCAAAAAGTTATAGGAATTTCGGGACCCGAGTATTTTTCCGGGACTCTCCATAACGTCCTTTATAAGGCTGCAAAATTTCGTTTCAAAATTCCAACGGGAAGTAGGTCAAACAGAGCGTGACAGACGGACGGACAGACGGACACACCGCAATTATTATATATAGATTTAGAAATAGATGTGCCCTCGGGCCTTGGTGTATTAATTGGCATGCTGGTCATTTGTACCTCCCACCAATTTTCAATGCTAAAAATCCCAAGTTCTTTGATGCCAAAGGGTCGTTCATATACTATTACAGTTAGTCATATACATATAGAGGTAAGAGAAAGTAAAAATGCGTCAATGGAATTAAATACGTACTGTTTTGTTCATTTCATTTAATTTTCTAATTTATTTAAAAAATTCTAATATGCATTCGCAAATTATTCTTTCGCAAACCGAATAAATTTTAAATCGAATTAATTCAAGGTTGAAATATTATTAAGCTTTTTTAGGTAATGCATAAATTTTTGACGTTGCTTGTTGATGGGATTATTTATGACTTGCCAAGGCTTAATTGGGTTCGGATCTGCGCAGTGCGACATACGTATTTAGAAGGACTAAGAACCCCTATGAAAATTTGAAAAAATCATTGTGTGGTTTTAAGAAACCACGATGCAAGTGAAACTTTTTTTTTTCGGATCGAAGGCGTTTAACTGAAAATTTTCAGAAAATTATTCAATTAAAAGGGTATTAAAAATCGCGTTTATAATCTTAACTTAATAATTGGAAAATGGGAAATCAATAGACGCATGTTAAAAACTGAGAACAATATTTATTTAGGTAATTGAAGATTTGCAGGGGCGTATATAAGGGCGGGGGGCCGAGGGGCCCGGCCCCCCCCGAAATTTCCCAAACACATATACATATATAGGGATATACAGACATCAGCGCAACAAATTTTTCCGCAGGATGGAAAACTTTGATTCCGTAAAAGAAAAATGTTCCGCAAAAAATTTCGCGTGAAAAAAATTTAGTTTCTTAAAAAAAAAATTTTCCGCAGAAAAATTTTTGAGTTCGCCCCCCCCGAAAAAAATTTCTATATACGCCCCTGAAGATTTGAATCATTTTAAATTATTTTAATCAATTTAAAAATTGAATAATGTTGGTTGAAGATGGTCAATCGTTGACCAGAAGTCATGTCAACTCAGTGGCATAATTTGGGGGGAAGAGGGGGGAGACTTTGGAAAGCCATTTTATGTGTGAATTTAACAAATTCTTCTTCATGACCTTTTAAACAACGACAACAAGCAATCTACTAAAAAAGAAAATCCTCTCAAATGAGAAATATGCCAAGAATAAAATAATATTATTTAATGGGTGTTGTAAATTGTACTTATGTTGAAATTAAAAAAAATATATATATACAATATTTTATTACACAATAATCCTTTTGCGTTCTATGAAAATTTTTGTTGCTCCATATAGACCAAATTTTTAATCAAGAACCCCCCCCCCCCACCTCCCAGTGTTCCAATTTATCAATGTTAAAATCTTAGTCTAAAGGCTAAATACACTGTGCGCCAAAAATAACGTAACATTTTGTTTCTTCCTAATCTACCTTAATGATACTCTAATTTAAGAAACATTTAATATCTTAAACATTTCTAAGTAAATTTAACACAAATACAAATCATTTTAATACAATTTAAATAAAATAAAGTAAAATATGTCCATTTTCAATTTGTCAGACAAATCAACATAATCTCTATGTTTTGATGGATATTATTTCAGAATTTCGTTTTTATAAGAATTTCCAAAAAATAGACAGGGAAAAACTCAAATGGAAAGATATTTTAAAATTTTAGAGCCCACGGGCGTGGTGTAGAGGTTAGCGTGCTAACCTCATATACCAAACGTCGCGGGTTCGGACCCAGGCAGTCCGATGATTTTATTTAAGCCATCTGGATACCAGATGGCTTAAATAAAAATGCCTGGACCCCCTAATATATATAAATTCATAAATAACGGTTATCTTAAATGTCTTATATGGCCTGAGCTGCCGAAAAGACAGTGTGAATGTGTGTGTGAGTGTGAGTGTGAATGAGAAAAAAAGTGTGAATGTTTAAAAAAAAAAAAAAAAAAAAAAAAAATTAGAAATTTTGCGTTAATCAAAAAACTTTGACATTTATGTTTTGGATTTATTTAAATTATATTAAATTGGAATAGATGAAAAGGTGAAGAAATTCTGTAGCTAGTTGTAATTATTTTATCCCCACCACGTTGACGTTTCGATCCCGGTTGTGATCATCCTCAGAACAGATGGGTGTTATGTATGTGCATATTTGTAAATTCCAATCATATATTACCCAAAGATAAATAAATACAAATAAATTATATTAGTTGTGATATATATAACACATACATAACACCCACCTGTTCCGAGGATGATCCCAACCGGGATCGAAACGTCAACGTGGTGGGAATAAAATAATGAAATGCAACTAGCTGCAGAATTTCTTCACCTTTTCACCTATCCTGATTGAACTACCAGCTATAAACCTGTACGTATCTACTGTATTAAATTGATTAAAATTATATGGATTTGTGTTAAATTTACTTAGAAATGTATAAGATATTTCATATTAGATGTTTAATAAATTACAGAATCATTAAGGTAGATTAGAATACGTCTTCTGAATAAGTGTTGCACTATTTTTGACGCACAGTGTAGATACGAGACATAAAAAAATAAAAAACAAAATTAAGACAAAAGTACAAAACATATGACAGACTTCAAAGGTAATTAATAAGAAATTAAACTTTATCGATTTATCCCCCCCCCCCCGCCCCCCCGCCCCCTTCCAATGTCTCTAACTACAAATGTGTTTTTTTTAAAACAATCTAGTAAAGTTTGTTTGAAATTCCAATATCATAAAATTAACAAATAAAATATGAATCTAACCTGAGGATATTTTAAAACATTTTGTTATTTAATGAACAAAAAGGAAACATAACAACATCTCTCCCGTCTCTCGCTCTCTTGAATAAGAAACCAATTTCCAAAAAACGTGCATTGATTTTTCTATTGTTTGTTTTTAACTTATTTATGAATACAAATGTTTTTTTTTTTCGTTTTTTTTTTTCTCGACTAGAGAACGAGGACTAGACACAAAGTTAAAGATAACTCAATATATTAAAAGAGATAGCCCAGAATAAATTTTAATATATGAATTTTATATTTAAACAGAAATTGAAGAATTTGTTCCATGATTGGGTGATATTTCTACTTGACTTTTTTTTCTCTTACCTCTATATATATGTTAATATATATAGAGAGAAAGTATTGAATTCATGTCAAAAATTCGATGTCGAGATTTTGATGGATCTTCACGTTTTGAGATCCCCTGAAACCAAAAAAGTGGTTTTCGCGACATGGTCTGTCTGTGTGTCTGTGTATCTGTCTGTCTGTCTGTGTGTTCAATTTTAAGCATGAAGGAATTGAGCTATGAGGCTGAAATTTTATATATAAGTTAGACTCTCCTGGAGCGTGAAAATAATTTTTTAATCAAAATCGACCAAAGAGTACTACGTAGTACTTTACTGATGTACTTTTTCAGTTTTTTTTCAATTTTCTCAAAATTCGCTCTAACGATTTTTTTTTAAAATTCAAAAATCAATTATTTTTTAGATGCTCTTTAAAATGTATATTCTCATTTTGTCATTGAAATCTTCTGAAGACCACTTTACTCTTGTAATTCATAGAAAAGATAGGTCGACACAAAAAATCTGGTGTGACAAGCACAGAACACAACTTTCGATTACCGAAGGTAAGAGAAAGTTGTGTGCTGTGCGACAGTCACACCAGATTCTTTTTTATTTTATTTAAATTGTATTAAATGATTTGTATTTGTGTTAAATTTACTTAGAAATGTAGAAGATATTTCATATTAAATGTTTAATAAATTAGAGTATCATTAAGGTAGATAAGTACAGGTCTTCTAGAAAAGTAAGAAAATGTTGTTTTTTTGACGCGCAGTCAGGTCTATTCTCCAAGCAAAAACGTTAACTTTTAACATCTGTAAATAACATTAATTCATTTTAACATTTCCTTGCTTCAAATAGCTATTCTGTAAACAAAAATTAAAGCCAAAGCGCTAACATTTAGTAAATAGTATTAAAAAATTAATGTCATGTCTAGAGGGTGACTTTAATATTTTAACGTCGTGCTTAAAATAAACTTGGCGTTCTTAACGTAAAAAGTAAGGTTATGATTTTGATAGCTTTGAAATAAAAGCAACATGTTAACGTCGGTGTTAAAACTTTGTATAGAGAATAGCATTTTTTAACGCTGATTGTTTTTAAATTACTTTTATTCATTTTAAATTTTAACATTTGTTTTTAGAGAATATACCTGAGTGTATATTAAAAGGTATTAAAAATTATATTACGATCTGGAGGACTGAACTGAACTTTCATTCTTCAAAGCCAAACAAGAGATAGGGAAGAGAAATTTTTAATTTAATTTAAATTAATTTTTATATTTTATGCACCCGGGCTTGGTGTAGTTGGTAGCGTGCCATCTTTACCGAACGTTGCAGGTTCGAACCCCAGGCAGTCCGATGATTTTATTTAAGCCATTTGGATACCAAATGACCCCCCCAAATTTTTTTTGGCCTGAATTGCCGAAAAGACTGTGTGAATGTGTGTGTGAGTGTGAAAAAAGAGTGAATGTTAAAAAAAAAAAAAATTTATTTTATATAGAGATATGGGTAAAATGTAAAATAGAAACTGACCCTACCTATGGTAGGAGAATTTATTTCCATCATCGGAAGCAAGAAATAGACAGCAATCTTGTAAAGGAAGTTTATACCTGTAACAAAGTAAAAAATAATTAGAATATGGTAAATAGCCTCATTTTTGAATTTAAATAATAAATAAAAAAAATCATTGTGTGGTTTTATGAAACCACGATGCAAGTGAAACTTTTTTTCGGATCGTAGGCGTTTAAATGAAAATTTTCAGAAAATTATTCAATTGATCGCGTTTTTTAATCTTAACTTAATAATTGGAAAATAGGAAATCAATAGACGCATGTTAAAAACTGAGAACAAAATTTATTTAGTAATTGAAGATTTTATATTATTTAAAAAATTATATTTTATCAATTTAAAAATTAAATCTCACAATTATTTTTTTATAATTCGTCATATATATTAAATTTCAACTTTTCTATTTTTGTCGTCACGACTTGTAACGTCATGGCTTGAAGCGTCACGGCCTGTAACGCGACATGCTGATAGAAGAGCGAAAAAATTTGAGGCGATCAAATAAAAGTTCCACTTTAAAATAAATTTAATACGTATTCCTAATACTAAGAGGCGATCATAATAGTAAAGAACTTAGGATGTAAAGTCAAAATTGAGACCTTTCATTCTCAGACAATGTATACGTAATTGTTATGTTATACTCGAAAAAGAAAACTCATGCTAGTGCATTTATTATATAACTTATTACAAAGCATAATTAGCGCTTGAAAATGGATGAATGAAGCCCGAAACGTCTCAATTTGGATCATGGCTTTTCATTGATCATTCTTTTTTAGTGTATTTGTATCCGCCCTTGTCTTAACTTATAATTGGAAAATGAGGATTGATAATGGGAAATCAATAGACGCATGTTAAAAACTGAGAACAATATTTATTTAGTAATTGGAGTTTTGAATCATTTTAAATTATTTTAAAAATTATATTTTATAAATTTAAAAATTGAATAATTAAATCTCACAATTATTTTTTTATAATTGGTCATATATATTAAATTTCAACTTTCTTATTTTTATCGTCATGGCTTGTAACGCGTCCTTTCCATTACCGAAGGTAAGAGAAAGTTGTGTTCTGTGAGTAGGGATGAAACGATACCACTGAGGTATCGATACTTTTACTCGATACTGGTATCGGTCGCAAAGTATCGAGTACCTACTCGGTATCGATTGAAAAGTATCGATACTTACTCGTATCGGTCAATTTTTTCGTACAATTAAAAAGAAGCAAAAACAGCAGTAAGTTCTTAGGGTCTATATTATCAAGATTCGCAGGGACTTTCCAGCCAGGAGATTAAATAAAGATCTTTTATTTAATTTCTATTTGCCGACGTTTCGATCGCCAATCACCACCTTCATCAACGGAGACCTCCGGGCATGATATTTTTGCACAAATCAAAGTAAAAAGAAATTGTAGATTTAATTGCAATGAATATTAAAATACCTAAGATCGTGTATAATTGACAATATTCGCCCTGATGAAGGTCGTGATTGGCGACCGAAACGTCGGCAAATATAAATTAAATTATATATTTTTTTGATTTAATCTCCTGGCTGAAAAGTCCCTGCAGATCTTGATTAAATCTCCACTGCCATAAAACAACAAGTACGACGACTATGAAAAAAATTCAGTTTTAGAGGTACTACCCAAAAATAATAATTTTTCAATAATAAAACTCCAATAATAAAAGAGAAAGTAAAAATTAAAATACAGAGGTATAAGCCATTCCACTTATTTCTATTGTAAATAAGAACAAATGGACGTAAATGTTCTTCCGACCAAGCTAATCATTGTGTACGTGGACCAAGTATCGATACGAGTATTTTTGACCGATACTTACTTGGTACTTGATTCCAAAGTATCGATTACAAAAGTACTTGGTATCGAAAGAAAAGTATCGAGTAAGTACTTGTATTTACTCGTATCGTTTCATCCCTATCTGTGAGCCAGTCACACCAGAATTTTAAAATTCTATCAATTAATAAAATAACTTCTTTCGGTTTATTTGTAAAAATTGTGTAATTATGTAATTTTTTACAACTAAACGAACAAATTCTTTTATTAATGAGAACAACTTTGAAAATCAAAAATACCAAAAGTCATTATTAGTTTTTTTTTTTTTTTGCTTTATTTTTTTTTTTTATATATAAGAAAATGCTTAGTAAATAGAAAATCCAGTTGTTTTAATTAAAATAATAAAGGTATTTATATTTTAAAAAACATGATATAAATGTGAAGAATAAAGAAATAAATGTCATCGTTGTTATTCTCTCTGATAAGAGCTTGTTATCTTTATATATAAGGTAGAAATAATAAAATTCATAATAGGTGATTGAAGAACTTAAGTAAAATATTGATTGATACCGGCTTTGAGGACCTTTAAATTTTAGGAAGAATAACACTAGTCGACAAGGTTTTCTTCACAAGAAATCTGATTAGTGAATCTAGGGCATTTTTTCATCCTGCATTCAGATATGTAGTTAGAATTTTTCCAGCAAGCACAGTTTTAGAGATATAGAGCAAAATAGATTTTAATAGAAAATGCGCTCTAAAACGGCTTTTATTTAGAATGTTCAAATTATTTTTAACGCGACACCCCGTCAAATTATGCAGATAGTTAGAATACATATAAATTTTAAGTTTCATCCCAATCGGAGGTCATTTAGACGTGCCGCAAACGGCTTAAAGTTTAGAAAAAGCGAAATTTTCAAGATTTTTTTTGCTTTGGTCACCCCTAATACAATTTTAGATAACCCAGAATGCAAAAAGCATATATTTACGATATTCTATAGTTCTTGGGCTTTCTAAAAATCATTCATTCGAAAAAATCTGTTAATTATTAACGAAATTATGAACAAAAACGGGAGCAAAGAAAAAACACAAGTACACTCACTGGTCGAAAAAATGGACTTTTGAGAAAATCGAAAAAATACTTCAGTAACGTACTAGTACTTTTTTTTTGCCGATTTTGTTCAAAAGCTTATTTTCACATCTCGGTGGCCTGCCTATCTTAAATATAAAATTTCAACCTCGTAGCTCATTTCCTTCATGCTTAAAAATGTCCACACACACACAGACAGACAGACCCACTTTTTTGGACTCAGGGAACCTCGAAACATGTATTTCCATCGAATTTTTGACATGAAACAATGCTTTCCTTGTCTAAATATATATCTAAGAGAAAGTACAAAGAGCCATTTCACTTGCAAATAAAATTGATAACATTTCTCATCCCTCCCTTAAAATAATGTATGATATATCGCAATGCTATTTATTTAAGTAATTAAATTAGATATAGAACTCAAAAGCCCATTTCCATTAAAATGGATTCGAGGATTCTGCTTTGTTGTTGCATAAGTGCCTTGTTTATTGCCCTTCAGGTTAATATTAGGTGACCTAAAAGGGCGTCTGAGCAAAGTTTATCATATAAATAAAAGGATTAAAAATAAATTGAATGCAAAACAAAAAAAAAAAAAAAAACATCTCACGTTAAACAAATAAGGAAACTTTTTTCTTTTTAAATTCAAATAAAAATGATAAATAGCAAAACAAATTAAAAAAATCTGGTGTGACTGGCGCACAGCACACAACTTTCGATTACCGAAGGTAAGAGAAAGTTGTGTGCTGTGCTTGTCACACCAGATTTTTTGTGTCGACATATATTTAGTTCCCGACAGTAGGG
This sequence comes from Euborellia annulipes, assembly GCA_023213315.1. Taxonomy (NCBI): domain Eukaryota; kingdom Metazoa; phylum Arthropoda; class Insecta; order Dermaptera; family Anisolabididae; genus Euborellia; species Euborellia annulipes. The sequence continues at coordinate 10,652 of JAKCPI010029551.1, read as the reverse complement.
AACATATGAATTCAGATGTAAAATTTATAAGTATGGGAAAATATTTATATTATGTTACCATGGCAACCATTTCTCCTATCTTTTCTATGAAATACAAGAGTAAAGTGGTCTTCAGAAGATTTCAATCGCAAAATGAGAATATACATTTTAAAGAGCATCTAAAAAATAATTGATTTTTGAATTTAAAAAAAAATCGTTGGAGCAAATTTTGAGAAAATCGAAAAAAACTGAAAAAGTACATCAGTAAAGTACTAGTACTCTTTGGCCGATTTTGATTAAAAGCTTATTTTTCCGGTCCCGGGGGGTGTTTAACTTAAATATAAAATTTCAGCCTCATAGCTCAATTCCTTCATGCTTAAAATTGAACACAGACACACCCACACACACACCCACACACACACCCACCCACACACACACAGACAGACCATGTCGCGAAAACCACTTTTTTGGATTCAGGGGACCTCAAAACGTGAAGATCCATCAAAATCTCGACATCGAATTTTTGACATGAATCCAATACTTTCTCTCTATATATATATTACATATATACATAGGTAAGAGAAAGTAATACAAGTATTCTTTGGACGATTTTATTGAAATTTTTCGAGAGGCTTGCGACTTCTTCTTATTCTTTGTTTGAGGGGTCTTTGTTGAAGGTCTAGCCAGTATTTTAAAAATATTTTAACGCCCCTGCTTATATTAGCTTAATTATAAAATTTGAGCATCGAGAGATTTTTCGTTTTTGAGTTAATTCGTTTAACCCACATTTTTGATATTTCACTTGAAATTAGTTAAATTTATTGTGAAATTGAATTAAAAAGCTAAAAGGGAATCCCTCTCTTTTTTTCTTTCAGAGAAATTTAGAAAAATATTTAGAGATTTTTACAGGAATCGATCTTCTTGAAATTTAAGATATTTTCAAAGTAAATTTAATGAATTTCAAAGTAAAATATTAATGCATAAACAATTTATAGCTGAGATGTTACAGTATATTAATAAGAGGGTACAAATGAGATATGCAGCTAAGGTTTTTATGTACAGTGTACCTGGTCGTCTCACACTGTGTATATATTTATTATATAACAATTTTTCAACAATGTATAAAATCCACTATGACACTTTCATAATGACTTTTCGCCAGCTCTGAAAATGGTTCAAACACGGAACCGAAACTTCAGCTGTGTGAATTAACCAAATAAAGAAATAACCTTAGCTGCATTTCTCATTTTTACCCTCTTATTAATAAAATATTAATGTGGGTTAAAGGGAATTACTCAAAAACGAATAATATCTCGATACTCAAATTTTATATTTAAGCTAAGCAGGGGTGTCAAAATATTTTTAAAATATCGGATAGACCTTATCACCGAGGGGCCCGGGCCCTCCTCTCAAAAACAAATTTTCGTTAAATTTTTTTTTTCTTTTAATCCAAATTTTTTCGTTTCCACCTGAACCCCGAGGGGCCCGGCCCTTATATACGTATTAATATATTTCATTTTTTTTATCCTTTTATTTATGAGACGCACTTTTTCAAACAAAGAATATAGAAATTGGCCATATACCCGTATAAATGTATATAGATTTAAAAAATCTCGGGAGGGAAGGCCCGTCCCCCTCCCCTTATATACGCCCCTGAAGCTAAGTACCCATGCCACAAGCCTCTCGAGTATTTTCAATAAAATCGGCTTATACTTTAATGATGTACTTTTCTAGTTTTTTCCTGAAATTAAATATCAAATATTTATACCAATAAATATATTGTAACAATGTGTTTTTCTCTCTCATGGGGGGGGGGGGGGGCTCCCCCTCTCCTAATTGCACCACTACGAGTTTGTTTATTAAAATGCAACAATTTTTAACAAAAAAAGAAAAAAAAAACAAATATTACAACACTTAATACCTGAGGAGTAAAAATAAAATACATTAGAGATGAGTCAATTTGACATTTTCAAATGAATAAGGTTTGAAAGAATTATTAAAATAAAAAGTAGCTTCCAAGCATCCGTACATGGTTAATATCTTTATAAAACTCACTTGATTAATTTATCTAGTAAATTAAAAAAAAAAAAAAAAAAAAGAAAAAAGTGCCTAGTAAAAATTAATGGCAAATTTTAGCAATGAAAAATAAACTTTAAATTAAAATTAACCAGAGCTTTTAAAAGACCGATCTTTTGTATATAAGTGTAAGAGGTTTAATCGGATTTTTTTAAGGGGGAACGGGAGCGAAGTTGTTACGCATGTTTCTACCGATAAGATGGCGTAGTGTGTCATAAAAAGTATGCCCAAAAAATCAAGTAATTCAAAAATTTGCCAAGAGATGTCAGAATGGTAGCTAATAATATTTAATGCATTTGGTTGATTTTCATTGATCTTTTAACAATAATACTTTATAAATGTTATTATATATTATGTATCTTTTATAAAAGCATAAAAATATATAAATATAGGCCAGATATAGGCTAATAGGATATCGGCTGTTAGACTAGCCTGCCATCTATTGCAAGAATGCTGAACTAATTTGGCAGTTGGTTTTTAAATAAATCAGCTAAGCTTATTTTAAAAATTTCTTAATTAATATGTGATTAATAAAAACATTAAATTCATTTTTAAATTTAAAAAAAAATTAAAGATTATTGGAACAGATTGTTTTTTTGTATTTGCTTGATAACAAAAAAATTAATTACGATAATTTTTTAATAAGTCATTAAACAAATTATAGCTCGATGTCCCAATAATCTCTTATGAAATTAATTCATTTAAAACCGCATTTAAAAATTCCTTATAATAGTCTAGTTTTTTTTTTTTAAGTATGTTTAGTGGTCGCTCCTGAACCCCCTTAATTGCGTTCTGTATCTTACTAATACTAGAATAACCAGAATTTAGTGAGTACAGATCCGAATAAATGACTTTCGGGTGGTCTAGGGGGTATGGAAAATTTTTTGAAAATTAGGCAGTGAAATTTAGCTATTCTGAGAGGTGAAAAGTATTATCAAACTTAGCTTGATTTATAAGCTTTTTAAATTGAAAAGCAAGTATTATTTGGTTAATAAATTACGAATTTATTATTATTATACACTATCAATTAAATTCCATGAAATATTTACATACAGTAGATAACATGTTTTACGGCGCGAAGTAAAATTCTCCAATTTGGCCCCGTTTTCGGCTCATATTAGAAAAATCGGGATATTTCTCAGATCCGGATGCCAAACCGGAAACGTGTTCCAAATCCGGCCCGGACGAAATCCGAAATTATGGTAACCCTAACTAATACAAAAGAATTACGCAAGGCCAGAAATTGAATTGGCAATTGGAATAAATTGGGATGGGATCTAAATTTATTGTAATATTTTGAAGTTTAAATAAAAAATTTCACAAAAAAATATAAAATGTTATTTAAAATTCCATCTAATTTTATTTATTTTTTTTCCTCAACTTAAACGTGTTTACATCGTAGGAATTTTTAATATTGTTTATGACTTTTTCCACTCAGCCTCCAAGCAATATGAATAATTGCATCATTATTTTATTATTTTATTTTTCGAATATTTATTTGAACTTTGGAATTTTTTTTATTTAAATAAAAACTAAGTGTTAAGGACCCTTCCTCTAAAAATATTCTTATCAGAACTGACACGTTGTGGTTACTCTGAGGGGTAACTTTGATGGTAAGAATAAAGTGTTTTCTTCCCCATTCATACTTATTAATTTGGCATTTAATAATTCCTTTTTTTGGATAATTTTATATTCAAAAAAAATAAGATAAAACGCTTTTGAAATGTTTTAATTCAAATTTTGTTTTTGTTTTTCTTTATTAACAATATAAAAAATTCTTCTTGAAAGATCAAATTAAGATAAAATTAAATAGTATAGTTTATTCTTCTTTTTCTATTCTTCGTTTTATATTTTAGAAACCAAAACAAATATTACTTTTGAATTTTTTTTTAAATCTTGACGATTCATATAGTAATGGATTTTGCAATTCCTCTCAGATTCCACTTTTCGGGCTATATATATTCTAAAATTAATTTTCCATATGTTTAGTTCCTTATTTGAAACAAAAAAAAAAATAATAATAATAATAATAAATAAATAAATAAAAGCAAACTGAATTTAAATATCTGATATTAATTAATTAAAGAAAATAATAAATATACTTACAAATGAAATAATGACAGTTGTAGGTTAAGTTACCATATTTAATTTTTGAATTTGATTTTTTAATTATTCTATTAACATTTTTATTATATTATTCACTAAATAAAAAGAAGACAGCATAGGCAATGCTCTAAAACATTAAAAAATAATATGAAATAGAAGCTTTTATCCTGTTTTTTTTTTCGGGGGTTGGTTTTTTATAGTTTTTTTTTTTTCCATTGACATAAGGGGTCACTGACCAACCCTACCCTCCCTCAACATCTCAGATCCCAATGTGAATCAATTGAATCGTCCACTAAACCGACATCACGCTACAACCGCTTCGAGGACACGCCAGATCCCAAAAAAATGGGATCTGGGGTACGCTAACCCTTTGTTTTTCTACCTAAAATACTCTCACCGCAAACCCAACACTTTGTTTTTTCTTATAAAATTGATGGAATTGAATAAAACAAAGTCCAAAATGTCGATATTTAATTTTGGACAAAATAGATTAAATAGAGTAGTTACTTCATCAATCACTGTTTGTTCGGTGAGGGGTTTAAATGAATTTTCATAAATTTTTTAAATGTTTTTATTAACTGTTTCAAGAATCGACTCTTTGCAAATATCAGTTTCGATTTTTCATCACCGTCAGGACCTTTAAAGATAGACATAGAGATGTAATTTATTTTATATTCAACACTTACTTATTCTTTTATATCGACATTACAATTTTTTGTGATATACTGTATATATATATTATTGATAAAATTATACATTTTTGTTTTTTCACATTGATGATTTGATGAAGTAACTCTCTTCGATCTATTCAAATAACCTCATCCCAGAATATAAGATTTATAAGATTATTTGAAATTTAGAATAATATAATTAACATTTTTATCTTTTTATATTTCAATTTAATTATTTTTAATTATATGTGTTTTATTTATTATTTATGATTAAAACACCTGAACAAAAATAGATGGGAATGATTGTAAGTTGCTAAGTTCATTGTATATAAAATGCTTCTAACTTCACGTAGGTCTGTCTCCCTTGGAGGTTAATTCGCTAGAATCTGCACAATACTTCAGAATAAGTAGTCGAAACGTTATATTTAAAAAAAATAATGAATTCAAAATGTGGTCTATAATTAAAAACACCAATAATAATAATACAAACCACTATTTTAAATTGGTCTAGTCAACAATTCAGATTTCTTCTAATTATACAGGATCACTAAATTTACAATCAAATAAAATATAAATAATTATTGCTATTTAGTAAGAATCTTAAATTTAAGCAATTATCTCTTTCTGAATTAAGCGAAAATAATAATAACCATGCTAACAACTTGGGAAAATTAATTACCCCATGGGTGGGCTCACTAAATTTGGATGTTTATTGTTTATTTTACATATACAAATATCGTTTTGTTTTCATGATATTAATTAAGCATAAATGGTATTTTGATTATTTTATTTTTTATTTTTTAAGAGCAGCAGACTAAGAATGTGACTATTTGCGTATGTGTTTGTGTTTGTGTATTGGCTGTTTTGTATCTAAGGTTCATTTTATCTTTAGCCAGCTTGTGAGTAGGACTATAAATAAATTCCCCTCTGCCTGAGGATCATATGGAAATATTTTGCTCTCTCCTGTGACAACAGGTTTCAAAAAAAAAAAAAAAAAATATTTCGTTTTTATAATAAATTAAAATGGAAACGTTTTTTTTTTGTTAATATTAGGCCATCAAAATTTTGGAAATTAGCAAAAAAGAATGCAAAGCACCCCGGGCGAGGGGATCAGGGGGGTGGGCTCTATTCTCATATAAACAAAATAAATCTCGTGTGTAGCCGTTAATTAGTGTTAGCTTTGTGACTCATGTTACATTATTTATAAAATAGAATGGAATCAAAGCAGCCGACAGCAGGGCAGACGATATACAATAGCAGGCGCCTCGACCTCGTAGGCCTTCTGAGACATCTTTAGCTGATCGCGCAAAACGCGGATCTATATTCCAAACATAAATAAATTTTAAGATGCACTAGCCCAGACTGTAGACGTATAAAGAAAGGTGAAATCAGGTCTTTTCAGTCCATTAAAAAAACAAAAATCTGGAGTGACTGGTCTCATAGCACACAATTTTCGATAACCGAAGGTACTGTGCTTGTCACACCAGATTTTTTTGTGTCGAGATATGATTAGTTTCCGACAGTACTGTACATTCGAGAGATGTAAAATTTATAAGTATGGGAAAATATTTATATTTTGTTACCATAGCAACCATTTCATCCTATGAATTACAAGAGTAAAGTGGTCGTCAGAAGATTTCAATGGCAAAATGAGAATATACATTTTAAAGAGAATCTAAAAAATAATTGATTTTTGAATTTTAATCAAAATCGTTGGAGCGAATTATGAGAAAATCGAAAACAACTGAAAAAGTGCGTCAGTAAAGTACTAGTACTCTTTGGTCGATTTTGTTCAAAAGCTTCGTGTCACGTGCCAGGGGGGTGCCTATCTTAAATATAAAATTTGAAGGAATAAAGTGGCTTATGTATAAACAATAGATAGGAAAGGAGCGTTTTTAATGAGATAAAGCCATCCTCAGTCCAATAGACGAGACTATGAACTCAAATGACAAAGCATTGAGTCAAATATATACATAAATTATGGAAAATATGGCTGTTTAGCTTGATAAGGATAGCGGAGGGCAGCCAAGAAAGAAATCAAATCAGATAAAAATATAATCAATCTTTATCAGATTTTTTTATTTGATTGTCGACGTTTCGGACGCCAGTCGCGCCTTTCCTCAGGACAATCAATCGTCAAGGAAACACGTCCATCCTTGACGATTGATTGTCCTGAGGAAAGGCGCGACTGGCGTCCGAAACGTCGACAATCAAATAAAAAAATCTGATAAAGATTGATTATATTTTTAACTGATTTGATTTCTTTCTTGGCTGCCCTCCGCTATCCTTATATACATAAATTGTTTGTACAAAAATACAATGCAATGCTTTTGATTCAAAACAACTTTGTATCTCTAACTTGGCGCATTGTAAATTATAAGACTAATAAGCGTTGCATTGTATTTTTGTACAATGTATAATACACACTATATGACAACTCCACTATTCCTTTCCTATCTATTTCTTTAAATAAAAAATTCCAACATCATAGCTCTTTTTGTTCTTGAGATATTTTGTTCACAGACAGTTGCCATGGTAACAAAATATAAATATTTTTCAATGTTTATAAATTTTACATCTTGAATTCTTAAAATTAAATATATCTCGGCACAAAAAAATCTGGTGTGAAAGCACAGAACACAACTTTCGATTACCAAAGGTAAGAGAAAGTTGTGTGTTATGTACCAGTCACACCAGATTTTTTTCTTTTTCTATAATTTTTTTTGTATCCATCTTTGTTGTGGTATTTTTTTACAATATATTATTATATTTACAAATTTTTGTATCGTTTTATAGTCATGGCTAAACCAGGCCAAGAGATAAATAAAAAACAAAATTAATGTAATTGCTGAATTAGTTAAAACATGGCTGTTATTTATATTTTCCTAAAGGCGATTTGCTTGTTAAGAGGAATAATAAAATTCACCTAAGCGATATTCCCCCCCCCCCCTCGATGTTTATCAACGAACGATGCATCGATTTTGGTCAGATAAGCGTTTTAATTATTTTAATTGAAATAAACTAAAAAAATGAATAAATGAATAAATATCGATAGAAATTAAAAGTTGTTGCCGTTTTGTTTTGACAAAAATAGACAATTTTCTTTTGAGCCACGTGGAGACAGAGAATGCAAATGTTGGTTTTTACTTTCTCTTACCTATGTATATATGTAATATATATGGGGCATTCCACGCCAACTCGACCACTTTTGAACCCGTCCATTTTTCATTTGGCTGAAACTTTGTCATATTTTTGTACCCTATTGAAAACGTGTTTGAGAATTTTTTCAGATTTTTCGACACAGCCAAAAAAAAGTTATGGCATTTTCAAAAAACATCGATTTTTTTTTTTAAATAACCGTAAAACTGTCAAAAATTAACTTATCGGGACGATTTTTTTTTTTGAAATTTTTGTCTTTAAATGTAGTTTTCATAAATAAATATGACAAAATTTTACAGATTCATCTTGAACGTTTTTTTTTGACATTTTCAGAAAAAAAAAACAAAAATTTCGGGATGAATGACACTTTTTTTTAATTTTTTTTTTTTTATAAAAAACTTTGATTTTTTCTACAAATGCTCTGAAAATTTCAGAGTGGGATTATTTCGCGTTCTATTTTTTTTTTTTTAAATTGAAAAATTTTTTTTTCTCCGCTTATTTATCATGACGGTGCTCTTAAATTATTCCAGGACTGAATAAACAACTAATTTCTAATTTTTTCAGGATAAATGGAATTTTCTCGATTTTCATCACCTCTAACTATTATTATTATTATTTTTTCTTCAATTTTCTAGAATCTCAGTCAATCCTGGAAGAATTTAAGAGCACCGTCATGATAAATAAGCGGAGAAAAAAAAAAAATTTTTTCAATTTAAAAAAAAAAAATAGAACGCGAAATAATCCCACTCTGAAATTTTCAGAGCATTTGTAGAAAAAATCAAAGTTTTTTATAAAAAAAAAAATTAAAAAAAAAGTGTCATTCATCCCGAAATTTTTGTTTTTTTACGAAAATGTCAAAAAAAAGTTCAAGATGAATCTGTAAAATTTTTTCATATTTTTTTCTGAAAAGTACATTTAAAGACAAAAATTTCAAAAAAAAAATCGTCCCGATAAGTTAATTTTTGACAGTTTTACGGTTATTTAAAAAAAAAAATCGATGTTTTTTGAAAATGCTATAACTTTTTTTTGGCTGGGTCGTAAAATCTGAAAAATTCTCAAACGCGTTTTCAATAGGGTACAAAAAGATGACAAACTTTCAGCCAAATCAAAAATGGTCGGGTTCAGAAGTGGTCGAGTTGGCGTGGAATGACCCATATATAGAAAGTATTGGATTCATGTCGAAATTTTGATGGATATAGGCCTACACGTTTTTGAGGTCCTCTGAATCCGAAAAAGTGGTTTAAGATAGCAAGTTTGCGAGATATGTTTGTGCATAAGATTGGGGAAAATTGCACCCCCTAGAGTCGAACCAGGACCTCCACCCTTTCGCGGCGGGTGGACTCATCCTAGAGCGCGGGCCCAATAAGCACATCTCGCATCCGCCTATTATACTAATGAAATTAAAATTTCATTGCCTAGAGAAAAGATCTTAAAAACTGCACGCCACTAATTTCATTAGTATAATAGGCGGATGCGAGATTTGCTTATTGGGCCCGCGCTCTAGGATGAGTCCACCCGCCGCGAAAGCGTGGAGGTCCTGGTTCGACTCCAGGGGGTGCAATTTTCCCAAAACTTTAGCACAAACATATCTCGCAAACTTGCTATCTTAAACGATATATTAACTAGCTAATGAACAGTCTATTTGAGCACTGATTGAAAAAATTCCATCCTTTTCAAAAAAGGCTCTACCCAGTTAATAAATAGACCTACCAGGTATATATCGATACAAAAAATCTGGTATGACAAGTAGGTAAGAGAAAGTTGTGTGCTGTGCGACCATCACACCAGATTTTTTCCACGATTCTTATTTTAACCGATTCTCAACGACTATTCAATTTGAAACAATTAAATCAAATAGAAATAAGTGAAGGTTTTTTTTTAATTATTCCCCCTCCCCCCCTCCTCTCCTCTCCTAATTCAATTTTCAGATCTCTGTCTCATTAAGAACACAAATGAAAATGAGTCCAGAGTTGAAAAAAAAGAAAGAATAAAACAGGTCTTTTGAAAATGAGCGAAGAAAAATAATCTTAATTGACTTTGGCTGGATTCCTGTAAGATAATTGGTTTTTAAAAAATTATCAAAGCGTAAACGTTTAATTAAAACTTCCCTTTATTTTTATTAATATTTAATGAAATAAATGAAATTAGATTAATTTATTCATACAAAATAATATCGTTTCCATTTTTCAAAAATCATATGGCGTTATTTTAATTTTTACTTTCTCTTACTTATATATATAGAGAGAAAGTATTGGATTCATGTCAAAAATTCGTTTTGGTCCCTAACAAGTGGTTTTCGCGACATGGTCTGTCTGGGTTCAATTTAAAGCATGAAGGAATTGAGCTACGAGATTGAATTTTTATATTTAAGTTAAGCACCCCACTCAGGCGTGAAAATAAGCTTTTGAACAAAATCGGCCAAAAAGTATTAGTACTTTATTGATGCACTTTCTCAGTTTTTTTTCGATTTTCTCAAAATTCGTTCTTACGATTTTGATTAAAATTTTAAAATCAATTATTTTTTAGATGCTCTTTAAAATGTATATTTTCATTTTGCCCTTGAAATCTTTTGAAGCACACTTTACTCTTATACTTCATAGGAAAGATAGGAGAAATGGTTGCCATGGTAACAAAATATAAATATTTTTCTGTTTAATGGGG
>JAKCPI010029550.1:0-16545 GCA_023213315.1 Euborellia annulipes | reverse complement strand
CTATAATTATATATTTAAAAATCAATTAAAATTAAATAAAAAAAAAAAACAAAACAAAAACGATCTCTCCTTGACGTAAGTCGTTGCGTACTCTCTGGTCGATTTTGTTCAAAAAGCTTATTTTGACTGGTCCGGGAGGCAAGGGCGGATACAAGGGGGGGGGGAAGGGAGTAATTACTTCCTCCCCCGAGATTTGAAAAAAAATACCTTTTTTTCGAAAAAAAAAATTATTTTTAATGTAAAATTTTCAAAATTAATACTTAAAAATTTGATTTGTATTTATATTCTGGCAAACAAGTACAGAATGCGCTTTTAAATTACCGAAATTAAGAAAAAAATTGTCTGCTATGCGACCAGTCACTCCAGATTATCCCCCTCGAGAAACACCTCTGGATCCGCCCTTGCCGGGAGGGTGCCCAACTTAAATATAAAATTTCAACTTACTAGCTTTTACTTTCTCTTACCTCTATATATGTTAATATATATAGAGAGAGAAAGTATTGCGATCATGTCAAAAATTCGATGTCGAGATTTTGATGGATATACATGTTTTGAGGTCCCCTGAGTCCAAAAAAAGTGGGTCCCGCAAATTGGTCTCTGTGTGTGTGTGTGTGTGTATGTGTGTCTGTGTGTGTGTCTGTGTGTGTGTCTGTGTGTGTGGACAGATTTTTAGCATGAAGGAGTTGAGCTAGCGGATTGAAATTTTATATTTAACTTAGGTACCTTTGAAGAATCTCAAAATAAGCTTTTGAACAAAATCGGCCAAAAAGTACTAGTACTTTACTGATGTACTTTTTCAGTTTTTTTCGATTTTCTCAAAATTCCCTCCAAGGATTTTTTTTTAAATTCAAAAATCAATTATTTTTTAGATGCTCTTTAAAATGTATATTCTCATTTTGCCGTTGAAATCTTCTGAAGACCACTTTACTCTTGTTCTTCATAGGAAAGATAGAAATGGTTGCCATGGTAACGGAATTTAAATCTTTTTCTTTTTATTAGATTAAAAATCTGGTGTGACTGGCGCACAGCACACAACTTTCTCTTACCTTCGGTAATCGAAAGTTGTGCACTGTGCTTGTCACACCAGATTTTTTGTGTCGACATGTATTTAGTTCCCGGCAGTAGGGAATATTTGAATTCAGATGTAAAATTTATAAGTATGGGAAAATATTTATATTTTGTTACCATGGCAACCATTTCTCCTATATTTCCTATGAAGCACAAGAGTAAAGTGTGCTTCAAACAATTTTGTGGGCAAAACGAGAATATACATTTGAAGAGCATCTAAAAAATAATTGATTTTTGAATTTTAATCAAAATCGTTAGAGCGAATTTTGAGAAAATCGAAAAAACTGAAAAAGTACATCAGTAAAGTACTAGTACTCTTTGGCCGATTTTGATTAAAAGCTTATTTTTCCGGTCCCGGGGGTGTTTAACTTAAATATAAAATTTCAGCCTCCTAGCCCAATTCCTTCATGCTTAAAATTTGACACACACTCCACCCACTCCACCCACCCACCCACACACACACAGACAGACCATGTCGCGAAAAACCACTTTTTTGGATTCAGGGGACCTCAAAACGTGAAGATCCATCAAAATCTCGACATCGAATTTTTGACATGAATCCAATACTTTCTCTCTATATATATATTACATATATACATAGGTAAGAGAAAGTAAAAATCAATTATTATTTAAATTCCCATTTATTACTTTCTCTTACCTATGTATATATGTAATATATATATAGAGAGAAAGTATTGGATTCATGTCAAAAATTCGATGTCGAGATTTTGATGGATCTTCACGTTTTGAGGTCCCCTGAATCCAAAAAAGTGGTTTTCGCGACATGGTCTGTCTGTGTGTGTGTGGGTGGGTGGGTGGGTGTGTGGGTGGGTGTGTGGGTGTGTGTGTGTGTGTTCAATTTTAAGGATGAAGGAATTGAGCTACGAGGTTGAAATTTTATATTTAAGTTAAACACCCCCGGGACCGGAAAAAATAAGCTTTTAATCAAAATCGGCCAAAGAGTACTAGTACTTTACTGATGTACTTTTTCAGTTTTTTTCGATTTTCTCAAAATTTGCTCCAACGATTTTTTTTAAAATTCAAAAATCAATTATTTTTTAGATGCTCTTTCAAATGTATATTCTCATTTTGCAATTGAAATCTTCTGAAGACCACTTTACTCTTGTATTTCATAGGGAAGATAGGAGAAATGGTTGCCATGGTAACAAAATATAAATATTTTCCCATACTTATAAATTTTACATCTGAATTCATATGTTCCGTACTGTCGGGAACTAAATACATGTCGACACAAAAATCTGGTGTGACAAGCACAGAACACAACTTTCGATTACCGAAGGTAAGAGAAAGTTGTGTGCTGTGCGCCAGTCACACCAGATTTTTTTTATTTTATTTCTGTTTTTAATTGTTTCCAAGAAAACATATATATATATATATCTCTCCCAGCCGGGGGCCTGGCAACGGAGAAGAGCAACAGTCACCACAATCGTTGCGGTTAAGTAATGCCAAGCACGGCGAAAGCTCGGGATTGGTGACCCCGGGCAATCAGCGTGTGGAACGCCCCCCGGTAGCCATCGATACTATGTATTTTCAATTAAATAAATAAATTTATCACCCCTCAATGGTCTCTGTAGCCGAAAAGGGTTAAAAAAAAAAAAAAAAAAAAATATATCTCTCCCACTTGCAAACATTATCGTCTCTCTCTACTCTTTTTAAATTCCCTTTCCACCTTATCTTCGCATAGAAACAATGTTAATTTCCTATAGGGATTTGTATGTTAATTTCGATTCAAAAGGGGGTCCCCTTTGGAACTTTTTAGACATTTAAAATTTTTTTTTCCAATTCTTATGAAATTTTGTATTTATTTACGATTCTATATTGTGTATAAAATGTCCAAATATGAGATTAAAATTTTGAGAAATAACCATAGTTTATTTCAAGCAGTCAACATTTAAAATGCAAGTTTGAAACTAAGGTGCTATGGGAAACTAAATATATCTCGACACAAAAAATCTGGTGTGAACAGCACAGTGCGCAACTTTCTCTTACCGAAGGGTAAGAGAAAGTTGTGTGCTGTGCGCCAGTCACACCAGATTTTTTTCAATCTTGAGATATTTTGTTCACAGACAGACAGACCATGTTTCGAAATCCATTTTTTTTGAGCTCAGGGGACTTAAAAACGTGTATAGCCATCAAATCTCGACATCGAATTTTTGACATGAATTCAATACTTTCTCTCTATTTAATAACAGTAAGAGAAAGTAAAAACTCAACCCAATATAGCCTAATATTAGAATAGATAATACTTTTAGTCCAAAGATCATTATTATTATTATTTTGATGAGCTTTATTACAAGACACACCCCGGCAAAGTACAAAAAAATTGGTTTGTTTTTTGTTGTACTTGTACAAAAGACAAAAAAAAAAAAAGAAAAGAAGTCATCGTGTTCGTTTATATACAATAAATTATTCATCTTTTTTGTTTTGTTTTGTTGTTGCTACTGATGTTTATTCACCTTATAATTACCATTAATGCGGTATTACTTAACACCGCTTAACTTTAAATTCAAGTGCAATTATTAGATCGTGAAAAAGCCTTTGGCACGACTCACTGTCAGTGAGAGACGACCTCAAAATACAGTATTATGGATTAGACAATGAACGGAGAAACGAAAGAGAGGGAGGGGGTAGATGAGAACTCCTCTTTTGATCTAAATTCTTTGTTTTTTTTTTTTTTGTTTTTTAATGGATATCCAATTTATCAATAGAGAGTATTTGAAAAAATCTGGTGTGACTGGCGCACAGCACACAACTTTCTCTTACCCTTCGGTAAGAGAAAGTTGTGCACCGTGCTGTCACACCAGATTTTTTGTGTCGAGATATATTTAGTTTCCGATAGCACCTTAGTTTCAAACTTGCATTTTAAATGTTGACTGCTTGAAATAAACTATGGTTATTTTTCAAAATTTTAATCTCATATTTGGACATTTTATACACAATATAGAATCGTAAATAAATAGAAAATTTCATAAGAATTGGAAAAAAAAATTTTAAATGCGTAAAAAGTTCCAAAGGGACTTTTGAATCGAAATTAACATACAAGGAAGAGCCGGAAAACGAATTTGAAAAATCTGAAATCTTTCCTATGAAGTACAAAACTAAAGTGTGCTTCAAAAGATTTTAATGGCGAAATGAGAATATACATTTTAAAGAGCTTCTAAAAAATAGTTGATTTATGAATTTAAAAAAAATCCTTGGAGGGAATTTTGAGAAAATCGAAAAAAAACTGAAAAAGTACATCAGTAAAGTACAAGTACTCTTTGGCCGATTTTGTTCGAAGGCTTATTTTGAGTGCCTGGAAGGGTACCTAACTTAAATATAAAATTTCAATCCGGTAGCTCAATTCTATCTATGCATGCTAAAAATCGTTACACACACACACACACACACCCTACAGACCATGTCGAGAAAACCTCTTTTTTTGGACTGAGGGAACCTCAAAACGTGTATATATATATATATATAAATCTCGACATCGAATTTTTGACATGACCAATACTTTCTCTATATATTTCATATACAGGGTAAGAGAAAGAAAAAATATATAATACCCGAGTGTCCGTCTTTCTGGCACGATCTAACTGGGCAACTTGCCGTAATTTCGAAACAAAATTTTATTAGGATCACTTAGTAATAAAATACATATCTGGTTTATTAAAAAAATTCCGCCCTCTTATCCTTTAAGAAAAATATATATCTTTAGTGCCGGATTGTCCATCTGTCTATCTTTATTCGCTCTCACCGCATCCCTACAGTCACTGAATCATAGAAGAAGAGTATCTGCACTCTCTCTCTCTACAGGTACCTATCATGGTCAATGCTCTGCCGAATTAAAATCAATTATCCCACCCAATGCAACATATTCACGGAACACAAGGGAGACATCGTCCCAGCATCCCTATGCTGTTTAGATCACGACTAACAGAACAAAACAATTTCATTCTTCCTTTGTCCCCATGACCTCCCGCGATTGGAACAAGCTCCCTGCGTCTATCTTCCCCAAAACCTACAAACTTCAGACTTTCAAGTCTAACCTCAACGGGCATCTTCTCAGTTCCCGCAGTTGAGTTTCCCCTTTATGCTTCTCCTTTTGTTTTTATTTTCTTCCTGGCTGCATGTGACTATTGGTCATTATAGGTCTTCGGACCTTATGCACCCATTCCAAAAAAAAAAAAAAAAATGCACCAACCCCGAGCTCTTTTAAAAAAAATTATTATTTGAAATTACTTTTAAATTTCGAATTTCATCCTTTTCTGATGAGAGGTTCCATAGTTTATAAGTCAAAAAAAGAGGTCATTTGTTGCTTGATGAACTCTTTATTTTTTTAATATTAATCTCTCAATTTTATTTGATTCACGTTTTTGAGGTTTTAGTTTTATCGATAATAAATCGGTTTAATTTTGATTCCCTTCTTTTCTCCTCATGACTCACGACAAATCAATTGAATTAAAAGCTATAAATATGTAAATGTTCAAATTTAAATTGAAATAAGCAATAATCACTCACGAGAAAAACATTCAATTTATTATAATGATTGTATATAAAAAAATAAAATAAAAATCTGGTGTGACTGGTCGACCAACCATTTCTCTTATCCTTCCTATCAAGTACAAGAGTAAAGTGGTCTTCAGAAGATTTCAATGGCAAAAAGAGAATATACATTTTTAAGAGTATCTAATAAATAATTGATTTTTGAATTTTAATCAAAATCGTAAGAGCGAATTTTGACAAATCGGAAAAAAAAACTGAAAAAATCCATCAGTAAAGTACTAGTATACTTTGGCCGATGTGATTGAAATTTCCTGAAATACTTGCGACATAGGTACTTGGCTTAAGTATAAAATTTGAGTATCGAGGGTTTTTTCGTTTTTGAGTAATTCCCATTCACCCACATGTTTTGATATTTCACTTGAAATTAATTTAATTTATTGTGAAAAAATCTTAAATTTCAAGAAGATCGATTCCAGTTAAAATATCAAAACATAATGTTTATGTAAATTTCTCCGAAAGAGATTTTATTGCTTTTAAATGTCTGTTTGATTGCTTTTCTTGAAATCGCCATTAAAAGGAGGCGATTCCCTTTTAGCTGGAATTTGACGTCATTTTCACGATCATTTGAATTAATTTCAACTGAAATATCAAAAAATGTGGATTAAATTAAATAATTCGATAAGAAAGGAACTCTCGATACTCACATTTTATACTTTAGCTAAGTATTTCATTCCGATCTTGCCCATTTTTGTTGCAAGCTCTCCGACTATTAAGAGTCCCTTAAGTACTTCTTGGAAGAGCAATGCTTCGTTTTTAGAAGTCAAAAGAACATTCTTTCTCTAAAAGCAGTGAATGATACAGCTGGAAGGGCTGGTCATGCTAATAGAAAACTTTCTGGACTAATAACACTAGTCGACAAGGTTTTTTTCACAAGAAATCTGATAAGTGAACCTAGTACATTTTTTTCATTCTGAATTCAGATATGTAGTTAGAATTTTCCATCAGGCACAGTTTTAGAGATATAGAGCAAAATAGATTTTGATTGAAAATGGGCTCTAAAACGGCTTTTATTTAGAATGTTCAAATTATTTTTAACGGGACACCCCGTCAAATTATGCAGATAGTTAGAATACATATAAATTTTAAGTTTCATCCCAATCGGAGGTCATTTAGACGTGCCGCAAACGGCTTAAAGTTTTAAAAAATCGAAATTTTCAAGATTTTTTTTGCTTTGGTCACCCCTAATACAATTTTAGATATCCCTGAATGCAAAAAACATATATGTACGATATTCTTTAGTTCTTTGGCTTTCTAAAGATCATTCATTCGTAAAAATCTGTTAATTATTAACGAAATTATTAACAAAAACGTGAGCAAAGAAAAAACACAAGTACACTCACTGGACGAAAAAAATGGACTTCAATTGAATTAAAAAGCGAACCCTATCTACGAGAAGCTAATGTATCCTCTTGGAGCATAGGTTCACTGGCACTAACTTTATTATATATTATTAAAAAAAATATTTTT
This sequence comes from Euborellia annulipes, assembly GCA_023213315.1. Lineage (NCBI taxonomy): Eukaryota > Metazoa > Arthropoda > Insecta > Dermaptera > Anisolabididae > Euborellia > Euborellia annulipes. The sequence goes on along the minus strand of JAKCPI010029550.1, from coordinate 9,438 downwards.
TTGAATCTGATATCTTTATTTATACTTCTAAAAGAACAAGAGGTCCATTTTTTTCGTCCAGTGAGTATACTTGTGTTTTTCTTTGCTCACGTTTTTGTTAATAATTTCGTTAATAATTAACAGATTTTTACGAATGAATGATTTTAGAAAGCCAAAGAACTATAGAATATCGTACATATATGTTTTTTCATTCAGGGATATCTAAAATTGTATTAGGGGTGACCAAAGCAAAAAAATCTTGAAAATTTCGATTTTTTAAAACTTTAAGCCGTTTGCGGCACGTCTAAATGACCTCCGATTGGGATGAAACTCAAAATTTATATGCATTCTAACTATCTGCATAATTTGACGGGGTGTCCCGTTAAAAATAATTTGAACATTCTAAATAAAAGCCGTTTTAGAGCCCATTTTCAATCAAAATCTATTTTGCTCTATATCTCTAAAACTGTGCCTGATGGGGAAAAACTGAATTGATATTTGAATTCAGCATGAAAAATACTTCTAGAATTTCATATCTTCATTCTTGTGAAAGAAAAAAGTTCATTTTTGTCGACTAGTGTAATCGTCGAGGAAGACCAAAAGTCATTACTTCTTCACGTTTTGTGCAGGTGGAGGCCTATCCAGGCTTGGCGAGTGGAGCGGACTCCCCCACCGCCCACCTCCCGGTAGGCCTCTGGATACAGTAAATACTAAATTTCATCGTTCCGGGTGGCGTTTTTTAAATAATCTTGTTGAGACATAATTCCAAAAATGTAAAAATGCTTTTTTTGCACTCACGGAGGTCTAAAACGGAAAGATCTTCTGTTTGGTAAAACACGATGAAATTAGTTAATCCAAGAGAGAGGGTTAATACGTACGTAACTAATAAAAACAAAATCTCTACTAATATAATTATAGAAGAAGGAGTATTTTTGAAAGATTTCTTGGGATTATGTATCATTCAGCTATTAATCTGAATTTTTGAATATTAAATAGCCTAGGAATATTTCGATAGCCAGATGTTTTCTTTTTAATTATAATTCATCAGAATATTTTGATGGACATGGCCTCAATTTCTTACGAAATGATTTTTTTTTTTTTTTAATTTAAATTACACTAGTCGACAAAAATGAACTTTTTTTTTGTTTCACAAGGATAAAGATAGCAAATTCTAGAAGTATTTTTTTCATGCTGAATTCAAATATAAGTTCCGGGATGACCGGGCCGGAGCTCGGTCTTTTGTATTGATAAAATTGTAAAAAACCAAAAAAAGTACATCAGTAAAGTACGAATACTCGAGGGGCGCGAATTTAATTTGTTTAGAAGAAATAGGAAAATATTTAAGATTTGAAAGAGAGTATGACGAGACAACTTGCTCCTCAATGGAAACATCAATAAAAACACCAAAATAAGAAATAGCAGTCCGGGGAGAGATTTGAAGAATAGAAACATTACTGAGTGGAAACCTAGAGGAGACAGTGCCTCACAAGTAAACTTTAATCATGAGATAAAAGAGAGCTGCCCAGGAAATGCGTCAGCCTGGAGTCAATTAAAAATTATTATTTTCTATAAAATTAATTAATAATTAGTATTTTAATAATATAATTTAAATAATAGGTATATTTCTACTAATTGGCCTTGTTGACATTATTAAATTAAATACATTGCTTATAAGTAATCTCTATATACTATCTTTATATATAAAATTCTTCTGTACGTGTGTATGTGACTGAACTCCTCCTAAACGACTGAACCGATTTTGATGAAATTTTTTGTGTAAGTTTGTGTAAGTCCCGGACAGGTTATGTTTCACAAATAACAATAAGTTAATGAGTAATTATCCGTTAAAATAAGAAAAAAAATAAAAATTAGGAGAAATGGTTGCCATGGTAAGAAAATATAAATATTTACCCATGTTTACGATTTTTTATTTACATTTTGAATTCTAAAATATCGGCGTAAATTTTTTGTCTGTGTACCGGGAGAGTCCCGGAAAGGATATGATTCACAAAAAATCTTCTCATCATCTGAACACATGCATATCCTAAATTGGCAATAAACTTGCCCGCCGAGCAAAGGGGTCCAGGGGGCGCAGCCCCGCAGGGGAGCCCCGCGAAGGCGGGGCTTTGCGTCTAGTTATTGATATAAAAAATAAATTTACAAAATTGCACATTAATTGAAATTTAATTTCGTGGAGAGTTAAATGTGTGGGTCCAGGGCAAAGAGAGGGAGGGTTTGACCAGGAAGCAAGCCCACTAAACTTTGAGCATTATAAAACCTTTAAAACGAAAATTGAAAAAAAAACTAAAAAAGTACACCAGTAAAGTACTAGTACTCGAGGTTTCCCGAAGATGAGACATAGCGCAATTTGTTTTCTATCCCGGAAATAGCAAGTATTTAAAATTTGAAAGAAAAGGGAATTAAAGGGAATTTCGAGAAAATTGAAAAAAAAAAACTAAAAAAAGTACACCAGTAAAGTACTAGTATCCGAATTTTCCAAAACATGAGACCTAGCACAATTTCATTTTGGGACCGCAAATAGTATATATTTAAAATTTGAAATAAATCGTTAGAGCCGTTTTCGAAAACTGATATGCATATATATAAACAAACAAGCAAGCAAACAAACGTACATTGCTCGTTTAATATAATTAGATTAGATTAGATTAGATTCGATTTCAATTTTGCCCATCAGGCACAGTTTTTAGAGATATAGAGCAAAAATAGATTTTAATAGAAAATGTGCTCTAAAACGGCTTTTATTTAGAATGTTCAAATTATTTTTAACGCGGCATCCAGTAAAAATATACAGATATTTATAATAATTATAAATTTTAAGTTTCACCCCAATCGGAGGTCATTTAGACGTGCCGCAAACGGCTTAAAGTTTAGAAAAAAAAAAAACTTAAAAAGTGCATCAATAAAGTACTAGTACTCTTTGGCTGATTTTGTTCAAAAGCTTATTTTCAGGCTCCACGGAGGTGTCTAACTTAAATATAAAATTTCAACCTTCTAGATCAATTCCTTCATGCTTAAAATTGAACACACACAGACACACAGACAGACCATGTCTTGAAAACCACTTTATTAGGTTCAGGGGACCTCAAAACGTGAAGATCCATCAAAATCTCGACATCGAATTTTTGACATGATCGCAATACTTTCTCCTCTATATATTAACATATATAGAGGTAAGAGAAAGTAAAAAGTAAAAGAAGCTCCATTTCTCTCTCTCCTCTACTCATTGCGTCAAAAGATTACGAATGAACGAGAAGAACTTGTCTCTCTCCTTCTCCCTCTTGAAAACAGTACGAATTAAGGAGCTGCAAATACGAATTAGGAGCCCTTTAAGTGACCTCGAGCATAAAAATAATACGAATTATCAAGCGGTCTCAAGTGCATTATTTTTATACCAATTATTATTGAGATCAACTGCGGGAACTGAGAAGATGCCTGTTGAGGTTAGACTTGAAAGTCTGAAGATTGTAGGTTTTGGGGAAGATAGACGCAGGGAGCTTGTTCCAATCACGGGAGGTCATGGGGACAAAGGAAGAATGAAATTGTTTTGTTCTGTTAGTCGTGATCTGAACAGCATAGGGATGCTGGGAAGATGCCTCTCTTGTGTTCCGTGAATATGTTGCATTGGGTGGGATAATTGATTTTTAATTCGGCAGAGCATTGACCATGGTAATACCTGTAGAAGAGAGATAGTGAAGATACTCTTCTTCTATGATCTAGTGACTGTAGGGATGCAGTAAGGGTAGAATCACCTATCAGTCTAATTGCACGCCTCTGTATGGCTTCCAAGGAGGAGAGAGCGTCTTTCGACGCCCCCTCGCCAAAAGGTGGGAACAATATTCAAGACACGGCCGAATTTGGGCTTTATAGAGGATTAGGAGTTGTTGGGAGGAAAAGTAACGCTTCGTTTTGAATAGGAAACCCAATTTCCTTGCGGTAGATTTAACCACAGAAGAGATGTGGTTGCTCCAGGAGAGATCAGATGTAACTGTCACTCCCAGAACAGAAAATGAATCTTTGAACTCGAGACTATTATTGCTGAAAATAAGGGGAGGGCAAATCCTATTTTTTTGTCTAGAAATTAAACAACATTGGGTTTTTTGGGAATTGAATTTTACTTGATTGAGGTTTCCCCATTCCTCCAAGAGACCAAGATCATCATTTATCGACGACACAGCCCCCAGACGACCAGTGGATGAGGTTTCACCAGTCCTGACAGTGCAGGGTGGAGTGTAATGTGGAAGATAAACCTTTAGCCAAGTTATGAATCCAACTGGCCGAAAAATTACAAATTGTATGCCCAATTAGGGGGTGAGGGGAGAGCAGGTTCTCCTTACCTTTTCCCATCCTCTGGAATCCAAAACTTCAGTTAAAATGCTAGCATTATAATCCATTCGATATTTGAATTTATATGAGGATTGCTGCTGCTGTTTTGTTGTAACGGGTGCCGGCACATCGCTGCTTGTTTTTAATTCTAAAAAGAGAATAAAATAAATTAAAGTTTTTGAACAAAAAAAAATAATAATAATGATAATTATCTACCAGGCATTCGGAAAAAAATTTGATTATAAAAAAAAGTAAATAAACAAAAAAAAAAAAAAAAAATTATTTATGTATTACACATAGGCGTAGCCAGAAATTTTCGATGGGGGCGGTTGAGGATTATTTCTCCCCCCCCCCCGACTAATAGGGGCAGTATAAGGCGTCTAATGAAATATATGACAAGCCACTTACCCCACCTTCGCTTCGCCCCCCCTGACCCCCCTCGAGGTGGCTCGGGCCCGCCCTTTCTTAATTAGGTGCCGCAATTTTTCAATCAACTCGTATCAGGCAATAAATAATGCAAATCTCTTAATTTTATGTATATGGGCGTAAAATACCGGGGTGTCCCTCTCATCTGTTTCTCTTGATCAGACTCCTATCTCACACCACTTTAAGAAAAAATTATTATTATTATTTGAAATTCCTATCGGGATCCCCGTTTATTTACCCGAGGTGCTTACGTGTACGAAGACACACACCTCAAACCCAACCGGCCTCTGGCCGTAGCCATCTACCGGCACCCCGTGAAGTTACATCATTTCCTATCTCTAACTCCTCCTCCTGCTTTCGTCTCTAGCTAGTGAACTAATCCTTATTTCTGGTTCCAACCGGCTCCTTATATCCAACCTCTTCTATGCTAGGGAGGATGTCCTGGTTTGAGGAGGGACTCCCTCAGCACCGGCGTGTAGCCTACTCCTTTCGAAGAATGCATCACTGAGAGGGAACCTTCTTTACGTCCCTTCCACAGGACGGGATGTCACAGCAACTCCCTCTCCTCGTAGAGTTGCCTGAGGGCTATTGTGGAAAGATCCTATATTCCAATCCAGGGCTTGCTTGAGGATTTGTTTACATTAAATAAATATTTTTATTTAATGAAAAATCCCGCATGCCAAGGATTTGAACAGGGATCTTCTTTGCAGAAGCTGACACCCTAGCTCACTACACCAGCGAGCCCTCTTTAAAAACGAAAAATAAAAAATTTAATATTTATATAATTAATTTAATAGATATTTTTCATTTGCGAGATTTAATCAATTTTAAGCGGCTTTAATTTTTTAAAAGCAAAACAAAAATCAATTCTTTTCAATGGGAAAATTCTGAATTTTCTCGAATTTTTTTGCGTTTTATTTAATTTTCAAGCTAGAGAAAATTATTATATTTTACTTTCTCTTACCCTATATATGAAATATATATTGGGGCCCTCGAGGCTATGGCGTAGAGGGGTGCAGCGTGCTAACCTCGTAATACCAAGCGTCGCGGGTTCGGACCCCCGGCAAGGCCGATGATTTTATTTAAGCCAATTAGGATACCAAATGGCTTAAATAAGCTGCCTGGACTCCTATATGTATATTTATATAATAACGGTTATCGTCTAAAGTCTTAAATGGCCTGAGTTGCCGAAAAGACTGTGTGAATGTGTGTGTGAGTGTGAGTGTGAATGAGAAAAAAAAAAAGTGTGAATGTTTAAAAAAAAAAAAAAAAAAAAAAAAAAAATTCAAGATGTAAAATTTATAAACATGGAAAAATATTTATATTTTTGTTACCATGGCAACTATTTCTATCATCTATCTTTCCAATGACGTACAAGAGTAAAGTGTGCTTAAAACACTTCTAAGGGACTAGGAAATAAGAGAATATACATTTTAAAGGGCATCATCTAAAAAAAATAATTGATTTCTGAATTTTAATAAAAATCGTTGGAACTAATTTTAAGAAAATCGAAAAAAAAAGTGAAAAAGTACATCAGTAAGTACTATTACTCTTTGGCCGATTTGATCAAAAACTTATTTTCACGCGCCTCGGGGGGGATAAATTATAAAATAACAACCTCGCAGCTCCAATTCATACATGCTTAAATATGAACACAGACTCACGACCTCAAAACGTGTATATCCATCAAAATCTCGACAACGAATTTGTGAAATGATCGCTTTCTCTTTATATATATATATATATATTAACTTATATGGGTAAGAGAAAATAATACTCAAAATATTAAACTAGCATAAAATTAATTTAAAAAAATTTGGTTTTGGCTGTGCTTCTACACAGCCGGTGGCTTTTAACGTGACAACGTCTTTTGCTTGACTTCAAACTAATTTTACTTTCTCTTACCTATATTAAAATATATAGAGAGAAAGTATTGATTGACTTTTTTTTTAATTCATATATCAACTATTTTTTGGTTGCTCTTTAAAGTAATATATTCTCATTTTGTGATTGAAATCTTCTGAAGGCCACTTTACTCTTGTTCTCCATAGAAAGAATTAGGAGAAATGGTTGCCATGGTAACAAAATATAAATATTTTTCCATCCTTATAAATTTTACATCTTGAAATTCAAATGTACCGTACTGTCGGAAACTAAATATATGTCGACACAAAAAATCTGGTGAGACAAGCACAGTACACAACTTTCGATTATCGAAGGTAAGAGAAAGTTGTGTGCTACTCGCCAATCCCACTAGATTTTTTTAATCATTACTTTGTTCATTAACATACATGTTTAAACATTTTTATAGTAACAATATATGACAGGTGTGGCCAGGGGCGTATATAGAATTTTTTTTTTCTAGGGGGGCCAGACTCAAGAAAATTTTCTGCAATTTTTTTTTTAAGAAACTATATTTTTTTTCACCTTGAAATTTTTTGCGGAACATTTTTTTCTGTTGAGAAACTAGAGTTGTCCATCCTGGCGGAAAAATTTGTGCGCTCCGATCTCTGTATATCCCTATATATTTATGTGTGTTTGGGAAATTTCGGAGGGTCCGGGCCCCCCGGCCCCTTATATACGCCCCTGGGTGGCCAAACTTTTATCCAATAGGGCGACTTTTGATTAAAAAATGAGGTTTTTTTTTTTTTTTTTTTTTTTTTTTTTTTTTTTTTTTGTTTCAAAAAGAAAAAATTGATTTCGGAGTTAATTACTCGAGATTTTTTAAATCTCTTCTATTGAAGGTTTTTCTTTCTGGACAAATGACTTCACATTCAGTCTGATCTGATTAGCCGTTCGGAATCTACAGGGGTTTAAACTTGCACCAAATTAGAATTTACCACCAGCGCTGTAAAATGAAATGATAGGAAAAAAATAAGTGTTGAAATCTTAGCTGAAAACTCATTCTTTCTAACCGTATATTCCCCATAATTATACCTCTTCAGTTGAGGCTCATTCAAGCAATAAACTTTTTGCGTGCATGCCCCCCTGCCACTATAGACGCATGATTTGTAAAGACGTTGTCAGAATCAAAAAAATAATTGTGGTTAAAACCAATTTTGGGCGATCACTTAACCACCTCTGACCAGTGTCCTGGTCAATATCCACGTTTAACAACTCTGGTGGAGGGTATCTAATTATGGGTAAAAGATAGATGGTTATCAAATGGCTTCGGAATATGAAAGAAAGTTCCGTGGCTCTTCCTCAGAGGATCTATATGGTCCATTAAATGTATTTAGAATGTGAATTAGTGAGAATAAGAGAAAAATCGAAAGCAGACCTGTATTTGGCCAATTATTTTAGACTTGCTCAGAGAGAAAGAAATAATAATAAAAAAAAACTTTCTCATAAAAATTAACAATAGAATTATTTTAAAGTATCAAAAATTATTAATTTTTTTTTTTTTTTACGTTACTTTCATCTATTTGTAATGGGAAAGTTGAATTAACAAGATAACAAATTGCATTTATTAAAAGTTGATTTGAATTCTATGTATGAATGACGTATATATCAGCATACTATTATAGCTATCGTCCTGAGAATATACGTAAATTTATTTTCTTAAAACAATTTTTGATTAAAATTCATAAATCAATTATTTTTAGATGCTCTTTAAAATGTATATTCTCATTTTGCAATTGAAATCTTGTACTTCATAGGGAAGATAGGAGATATGGTTGCCATGGTAACAAAATATAAATATTTTCACATATAAATTTTACATTGTGAATTCAAATGTTCCGTACTGTCGGGAACTAAATATATGTCGACACAAAAAAATCTGGTGCGACAGTCACACCAGATTTTTTAAAATTAGACACTGAAATCTGCCTTTTTAGCTATCCTGAGACGTAAATATTACCAAACTTGCTTTGAGCTTAAAGGGCCCGGGCCCCGGCGATATAGCCCCCCCCCGTCTGGTATCGGCGGAAACTAAATATAGTGTAAATTTTTGTGTGTTTGGGAGAGTCCCGGAAAGGTTCACTAAGAATCATGAATAATTAACCGTTAAAATCTACATATGTATGTAAAAATGAAATGGGAAAACCGTATGTATGTATATGTTCTCTAGAAATCCACAATTTTCAATGAAATTAAGTATACACATAGTACACGGACCAGGGAGTGACGTAGTAATAATTTGAATCTCTTAAATATTTTGGGAAATTACAATAATTATAATCAAATGTCTTCAATAAGGAACACAAAATCAGCAAGTTGGCCTGGAAATTAGAGAGGCAGTTCTGGTGTCACACCAAATTTTTCTATCCTACATTTTGTATTATATAAAAAGAAATCTTTTGAGTAGGTACTTGCCCATAGGCGTAGCCACAGAGGAGTGAGGTTTGGGGTTCAACCCCCCCCCGTGGCTAAATATTTAAGCTCTATAATTGTTGTAGTAATATTATTATTCGTTAATAATGCGCGCCAATATTATTAGTTCTAAGTACTGTTAGTATTGTTGTAACAATAACGTTTTGTTGTTGAGAAATAAATAAACAAATTTTTCTCGTTCTCGTTTTCTAAACCACGCTCTTTATTTTACCTCTTTTCAAACTCATCCATCACGCAAACCGCAAACCTCTCCTTATTATAAAAACCACAATAAGGCCCTCGGGCTTGGCGTAGTTGGTAGCGCACCTGCCTTGTATGTCGAGGGTCGAGGGGGATATTATGGTGAATACTGGA
>JAKCPI010029547.1:0-10254 GCA_023213315.1 Euborellia annulipes | reverse complement strand
GTGAGAGAAAGTTGTGCGACGGCAGTCACACCAGATTTTTTAATAATTATTATTATTATGAATTGTAGAAATAACCAGAGCCAATTACCGAAACGCCAGCAAAGAGATCTAAAGTTTTTAAAAGAAATTTGCAAAAAAAAAAAAAAAAAAAAAAAAAAAATTAGGTGAATTTATTTGATCACCAACCAGACAGACAGACAGACAGCCAGACTTTGAGACGCACAAAAAAAAGGGCCAAAAAGGGAGAGAGAGAGAAATAAAAATTCTCCGCTTGTCCTGCGAACTTCTAGAGAATAAGTGAAGGGGCTATAGAGAGAGAGAGAGAGAGAGAGAGAGAGAGAGAGAGAGAGGGCAGCCGCCGCCCTCTCTCAAGGGTTTCACAGTCAGTGGTGGGTAGAAAAGAATTTTATCAACATTCAGAATGCGTGGGGCACAGAAACATAGAATGCTAGACTAGAGTGTCTCTCTCTCTCTCTCTCTGTCTGTTCAGTGTCTAGCTCGCAGGATGGCAACCTACCACGCAAAAAAAATAAACGCATTTATTAGATTCTCTTGGGTGTTTATTAAAATAAAACAACGAAAGAAGAAAAACGACGACCAAGATATCAGATGACATTGAATTCCGTCAAGTGCACAAAAAATTCCCTTTTTTTTTTTTTTAAATTTATGAAGGGTTGTTATGAGTCATGAAATTAAGGGCGTATGAAAAATTCTAGCCAGAAATTGTTCCTGTGAGCGATCGAAATATAAAATGAGGGTTGGGGTGTCTTGGTGACTTTAATTTAAAAACCCAAGAAGTATAAGAGAAAATATTTTACAATTTTTGGCTACCAATCAGAGATGAGGTCTAAATGGCCGAAAATTATCTGGTGTGACGAGTCGCACTGCACACAACTTTCTCTTACCTTCGGTAATCGAAGGTTGTGTTCTGTCGAATTGCCACACCATTTTTTGTTTCGAGATATATTTAGTTTCCTTGCCGATGATATTGGAATTCAAGAAGTAAAATTTATAAACATGGGAAAAGTTTATATTTTGTTACCAAGGCAACCATTTCTCCTATCTTTCCTATTAAGTACAAGAGTAAAGTATGCTTCAAACAATTTCAATGGCAGAATGAGAATATACATTTTAAAAATCATCTAAAAAATAATTGATTTTTGAATTTTAATCAAAATTGTTAGAGCGGATTTTGAGAAAATCGAAAAAAAACTGAAAAAGTACATCAGTAAAGTACTAGTACTCTTTGGCTGATTTTGTTCAAAAGCTTATTTTCACGTCTCAGTGGAGTGCCTAACTTAAATATAAAATTTCAGCCTTGTAGCTGATAGTTCTTGAGTTATTTTGTTCACTTACTTTTGCCGAATTCACTCAAACGTATATTTCCATTAAAAACTCGACATATCCCCATTAGAGGCCTAAATCAATTTTTTGATTATTTCTCACCATTAAATTCTAGAGATCCCGAGCTGGACTTTACCCAGAGAGAGATCTCCCCCCCGCACAAACTCCCTCCCAAAAAACACTAGGTATAAAATATCAGCAAGTGGTTCAAAGTTTTTTTTTTTTTTTTTTTGAGCTATTTGAGTCAATAAATTAATTGGGGTCTTTATTATAATACGAACAAATAAATTTCCAATTATTTGTAGAGCAACCCAAGTCCCAAGTTGACTCCGTTTGTGAAATGCCTCCAGTGCAATATAGCAGTGCAATTGAACAAAAAAACAAAAACAAAGAAAGGGCGGCTCGTTGGCGTCCCTTTTTAATTCTCATCAACGCTTAGTAAGAATTAGAACAGATGTTTTTCGCCAGAAGACAAAAGATTTTGGTCAGTTGATATCCCCATATATTGTTTGCATCAACGAACCTCTCTCTCTATTATTTGAATAAAAAAAAAAAGGTGTTTTTAATGAAAAGAAAAGAAAACGTTCTTTTAGAGAGACGACAACCATTTTGCTAATATCCACTCTATTTATAAATACAGATTTCATTTAAAAATTAAAATTTAATTTTTTGCTAAAATATTAATCCATTAAATTCCGCAAATTAATACAGATTTCACAAATATAATAAAAATGGATACAGATTTCTTTTAAATTTCACAAAAATTAAAATTTAATAAATTTTATTTTAAATAACGCAAATAGGCTTCACATTTTTCACATGTGAGTTTGAGATCAAAATTTTAATAATAATAGAACTAGAAACACCTGACATGAAGGGATAAAGGGGTTGACACGATCGAAATTTATATTTATTCTTAAATCGTAAAAAATATGGAAAAGTATTGCAACATCGTTGTCAAAATGAAAAATGCTGATTTTTTTAAAATTAATATCAAAAATAATTTCCACTAATGATTTTTTGCACATTTTTAATTTTGATGACGTGGTTAACTGGTTATCGAGATTTGAAGGAAAAAAAATAAATAAATAATATTCGATTTCATAAAATGAAGAGTTTGAAATTTTCTGATTTCTTTTTATTAATATTAATTTAGAAATTTGATGTATTGGTGATATAATTTTGCATAGCCAAGAAGAACCCCCCCCTCCCCCCCCCACTTCGCCCTGGGTTTCACTCATTATTTATAAAATATTAATTGTGAGATTTATGAATTTATTAATTTGTAATTCTTCTATGGGATATGAAACTATTGCAATAGTCAAGGTGGGCGTCTCGGGGTGCTAATTTTGCGGCCACAATTTTGAAGCTATCGACCTCAAATTTTTTTTTTAATTAAAGCTATTTAAAATATATACAACTTACAAAAGTCCTTTTTTTTTTGATTTTCGAAAAAATAATTATTTTTTTTTTGATTAATCGCGTTAAATAAAAGATATTTTTAAAAAATTCGCTCTATATCTTATAGATAATTAAATTAGTAATCATTGTGTTAAAAAATAATTAATATTTTACCCTTAATTAATTAGCTGAAATCATTCAAATGAAATGGAATAAATCCCTTGTATTCCTATGGGAAAAACTAACGCCATCTCTTGCCGCCTAGAGTAACTCTATAGTCAATCATCTTCTAACGACTTTTCGAGACGCGCACCCTATAATGTGTTAAAAGGAAATTGTAATTTTAAAATTCATCCTAATCCTTGCTATGTTGTAGCTCTGAAGATGGTCTTGACCGAGACCGAAACGTTAGCCTAAAGGGTATTAAAATAAATGAAATAAATACTAGCTGCTTTTTTTTTTTCTTCATCCTGAGTCAGGGGCGTATATAGAAATTTTTTTTCGGGGGGGGGGAGGCCTGAACTCAAAAAATTTTTCTGCGGAAAATTTTTTTTTTTAGAAACTATTTTTTTTCACACGAAATTTTTTGCGGAACAATTTTTCTATTGCGGAACCAAAGTTGTCTATCCTGCGGAAAAATTTGTTGCGCTGATGTCTGTATATCCCTATATATGTATATGTATTTGGGAAATTTCGGGGGGGGGGCCCTCGGCCCCCACCCTTATATACGCTCCTGTCCTGAGTAATATATATTTTTGCATAAATAAATATATTTATTTCACACGTCTTCAAAAGAATGAATGGAGCCGAGGATTAAAGGTGTGTCGCCCTGAAGGGAGGGGGGAGGGACAAAAGGGGCGCGCGTGTCCCCACTCTCTAATCTACCAAAGTTTTACCCAAAATTATTATCTCTTTTTTAAATATTAATTTTTTTTACCCTCTCAAGGGTTAATAAATGATTATTTAAAAAAATTGAAAATATTTATAAGTATTTAATTCTAAATTTCCTTTAGGGAAGTCCCCTTTCAGAAAGGAGGGGGGATATTAATTAAAATACAAATAGGAGATTTTCAAGCAGAAAATAATTTTCTGATAATCAGGGAAACTTCTATCTATGTGTATCTATTCAGGGGGGATTTCGACCTCCAGTATGTGCATGCAATTATTGTAAAATATATCTTTAATAAAGACGATTATTATATTTTTATCAATCACATTAGGTCATAGCTCAGTGGTAGAGTTCCTGCCTCTTGTGCTAGGTGTCAGAGATTTGTATCCTCATCTGACAATAGAATTGGCTACCAATCAGAGATAAGGTCTAAATGGCCTCCTATGCCGAATCTTAATAAATTCAAAAAATCTGGTGTGACTGTCACACAGCACACAACTTTCTCTTTGGTAATCGAAAGTTGTGTACTGTGCTTGTCACACCAGATTTTTTTTTAGTTTCCACTGATATATTAGAATTCAGCATCCAAGAGAATAAATAATTTTTTAAATTCTTTTTGTCGACGTTTCGGACGCCAATCGCGACCATCATCGGGACCAAAGGTTGTTAAAAAATAAACAAACAAATGTTACTGTGTAATATATAAAATATTTGAACTATTTGAACAATATTGAAAGAGGCATTTTGTAGTAAATGAACTCGCTATTAGCACAAATTTGATAATGATATCATTTACCGGCTGGGGTTCAGTAGTGCACTTAAATGAAATGATGATCAAAGTACCCCGGAATTGAGGGGTCAAGCGTTTCTTCTAAAATAGACTAGGTCCTTGGGGTTGGAAAAGATTTATCCATACATTTTCCATTAAATAGACTAAATTAAAGGACATTGCGAGTTACAAAGAGACACCTAACTCACAATAAGGTGTTTTAACAGAGCAAAATATTCATATTTCTAACGTGATTTGATCGCTAATGAAGAATTTTATTCTCTCTTATTAATTAATATGTTAATTTTTACAAAAGTGATTAAACTCACAAAACAGGTCATTAACGGAGCGACAAATAAAAACATTGGCCGGATTTATTATAAAACATTTTAGTAATGATTTGGGATATTAACAAAACAATTTGCATTTTATAAAAAATAATAAAAAAATTAAGCCAATCTTTTTTGAAGGGTATCTAAACAAACAAACAAAAAAATTAATGTGTACTCAGTATATCAACAATTTGCTCTGTTAAAACAAGGAAGATTCAATTTACAGGAGGGCCTCTCTGGGGGATGAAGATTTTTTTAAATAATACACCTTCAAATACTAGCACCTTTAAGGTGACAATTTTATACAGCCACTATATATAATAACAAAACAATATTTTACAGGGAATCGAGGGAATGTTCATCAAAAATTCAAAAAAAATCTCATGATGCCACCACAGTTCGGAAAAATCCTACAATTTATTATTAAATCCCCCCACCTCGCCTATCTACCCCCAAAAAACATTTAGATCTTTTTTTTTAACACTCACACCCCCCCACATACACACAGTCTTCTCGGTAAATTAGGCCATATAAGATTAAACGATACTCATTATTTGTTAATTTATATATTGGGTGTGCAGGCATTCTTATTTAAGTAGATACCTAGCTGGTAGTTCAATCAGGATAGGTGAAAGGATGAAATTCTGCAGCTAGTTGTATTTCATTATTTTATTCCCACCACGCTTGACGCTTCCCTCGGTTGGGATCATCCTCAGAACAGGTGGGTGTTATGTATGTAAATTTCAATCATATATTACATTCAGAACTCAAAGATAAATAAATAGATATTTGTATATAATATATGATTGAAATTTTCAAATATACACATACATAACACCCAGCTGTTCTGAGGATGTTCCCAACCGGGATCGAAACGTCAACGTGGTGGGAATAAAATAATGAAATACAACTAGCTGCAGAATTTCTTCACCTTTTCACCTATCCTGATTCTTATTTAAGCCAAAGGGATCCGAACCCGCGACCCTTCCAGCACTCTAACCCCTACACCAAGCCCGAGGACACTCTTGTACTTTATAGAAAGGAGAAGAAATGGTTGCCGTGGTAACAAAATATAAATATCTTATAGAAGGCAGGCGCGCTAACAACTACACCAAGCCCGAGGGCAACTGTTAATGTTTATAAAATTACAAAAAATCCTAAAAAAAAATTTGCCCGGCATTTGGTGACTCCAATTTTCAAGAGTATAAAAAGAAAAAAAATAAAACACCTCACCAGTTTGTGTACAGTAAGGGACAATATCAAGTCCCACCCATGCGTTTTTTCTACTTGTGATTATTTCATTGTTTTTTATAATGGAAACTTTCATAGTTCAAACCTAGAAAGATTTTCATTTTCTTGGTTATAAAAACAATGAAATAATTCACAAGTAGAAAAAACGCATGGGTGGGATTTAATATTGTCCCTCACTGTACACAAATTTCGCTAATTTCTTATCTATTCAAAGGGTTGTTAGATTATGGTCCATGCTATTTGCATAAGGGTGGTGGTGTTTTCCGCTTGCCTCAGCCACTTGTTGTTGTTGTTGTTGTTGTTAAGGAAACCTCTCTCTCCTAGCTTTAGATATGAGATGGTCGTGGTTTTTGTTGTTGCTGCTGCCTTTGCCTAGGCGTAGTCCTAGACCAAAAGGTAGGAGGTGGTGGGGGAAACTTTAAGAGTGGAAGGGATAGAAGATAGGGGAGGGGCCAATGCATTTTCGGCAGTGGGACCCTTTTTTGTCCTATATAAACGCAAGCGCCGCCCTTCGTTCGTTTCTCCCCCCTACCCCTCTCTCTCTCTCTGTCGACTTTTTGACTCCCGTTTTTTCGACGTCCGACGGCCATCCGATGAGGAGCTAGCAAGCTTAAAGGTTCATTTTTTGATAGTGTTGCCTCAAAATAAAATAGTGTCTCTCCTAAAGTGTCACAAGTTCTCAAAGTGCAACAAACAAAATGTGTTGGTGGTGTTTGTAACATTTTATTATTTTTTTTTTTTATATATAACGGGTGAGTTTGATTTTAAAAAATATTTTTTTTTTTTAATTTTTAATAATTAATTAATAGATCTCTCGTGGTTGGTGTTCTCTCTGTCTGGTAGGGAGAGAGAGAGAGAGAGAGAGAGTGGAGAGCGCGCGCGCACACGGGGGTGGGGAGAAAGAAAGAGGGATGTTAGTTCGGTGGTTGCTCGCTAGACGGCACTACTCCGCTCTGGGGTAGAGAAGAGGCTCAAAGGGCCTTAGGCCTTTAGGTTGATGACCAAAGAGAACAGTGCATGAGTTGGGAGTGGTTGTGTTGTTGTTGTTGTTGTTATTATTTTTGTTGTTGTTGATGTGTGTTTGTTGTTAGGGGCGGCGCAGGCCCAGGTAAGAAACTGTCTGGCCCCTGTCTACTAACACCCCCCCCACCCCCACCCACCCGCCCGCGTCAAAAAAATTAAAAGATTCTATATTCATTGCACTTATTAATAATTCCTAAGAGAAAAGGAAATGTGCAAATGATCAAATTAAATGACGAACGAATGACCTTTTCACTTCCGGGGGCGATATTCATTTAAAAATCAATTGAGAAACGAAAAAAAAAAAATTTAAATCACTTTGTATAACACAAAAGTTATTTTAATTTCAATTAATTAAAATAATTGAAAAAGTTGTAACAATTAAAATTTTAATTCCACATAAAAGTTATTTTCAAAATTAATTAATTAAAAAAAAATTTTTGTCACAATTTAATTAATTAAAATAAATAAAATCCCATAATAGTAAAGAAATAAAAAAAAATCAACTTGGTTTATTCTCCCCTCCACAAAATTTTATTAAATTAAGCAAGTGTTCACCCCCTCCCTCCCCCGACCTCCTCCCACTTCTTCAATTCACTAAACAAAGTCGTTTCGATATCTTCATCAATATTTTTATTTTTTTTTTCTAGCAACATTTCGATCTCGTTATATAAAAACATCTTTTTTTTTTACAATAAAAATACACAATTTTAATATGTATCAGTGATATAAAAAATTAAATATTGATAAAGATATAAGTTTTATAATCGAAACGTCTTTTTAATTATTAGTTTAATGTTGATTATAATATACCAAGTATATTTTTTCACAATCTTGAAGTAGATAGTGGATAGATGTAGTGAGTTATTTAAAGACTAAACGTCCCATTCGGGGATTTATTTAAATAAATAAAAAAAATCTTGAATTAAAGAATGAAAAGGCTTTCTGTGGTGACCACTCCAGTTTTTTAATTTAATTAAGAATCTTTTTTTTGCATGATATTTTATAAAATAGTTGAAGGAACAATGTATTTATTTTTATAAATTTTTTCACTAATAAATGCCAATTGAATTAATTCCTTATTATAAAAAAGAATTTTTCTTTTTTTGAATTAACAATAATTTTATTTTCTTTTTGAATAGGAAATAGCAAATTCTTTTAAAAAAGAATAATGAAAGCATTCTCTTGACGGAGAGAAGGCGGGGGTGGGCTATTTAATATAAGAGTGTTTCAGGATAATTATATAAAAGACGCATCGACTCCGAAACTATTATTCATGGAGTTTTTTTTTTAATAAGTAGAGAATTATCCGTGGGTGGTTTTAGGCTAATTCAGATAAGGGGGTAGGGTGAGGGTGACAAATCCAAAATTTACCCATAGGAAAGCATTGGGTTCTTATGGAAAATCAATTAGAATAATATTAGATTTATTTGAGGTGTATAGCTAATAATATGATTTATTTAACGTTCAGGAAATCTCAATTGAGCAACGCAGCTAGTCGTTTTTCAATTTGTTTATTTAAATATAAAGTGCCAGGGCCAACGCTTCGGCCACATATAGGACCATCATCAGGGCCAAGCCATTGTCAATTTATTAATCCTTCTTGGTCATATTGCCACAAAGAAATTATTAATAATACAATAAATCCAATGACCAAATTGTTAGATATAGTGTGTAATTATGGACTGAGAGTGAGTGAATGACCAAGAGGATTAATAAAATGACAATGCCTCGGCCCTGATGATGATCCTATATGTGACCGAAACGTTGGCCCTGGCATTTTATGTTTAAATAAAAATTGAAAAAACGACTAGCTGCGTTGCTCATTTGGGATTTCCTGAACCTTAAATAAATTATAATAATAATTAAATGAAAAATAATATTGTTATATAATAAAATTTTCATAAATTACACCTGTTAACAAGATTTTTTGCTTTTGTATATGAAATTTTCGTTTCTCTTACGCTAAAAATAAAGGGAAAAAAAAAATTTTTTTTTTGATCAAAGTTTGCCTTTGTAGAGACTAGAGCAATTTTTCGAATCTGATTTTTTTATTTTTTTCATAATTTTATTTTAAATTACGATTAGGATAGTTTTTGCTGAGCATCGGAGTCTGTTTAATTTAAGATTTGTGGTAAACATAAATGTAAAATAACAAGAAATCAAGTTGAAAAATGAATATTATTTTTATTTGTATTTCTTTTATGTTTGTACAGGGGGTTAGAGCAGTGGTTTCAAAACTTTATGTTATCACGCCTCCCTTAAAAATATTTAATCGAATAACGCCTCCCCTCCCACCCCCCCCCCCAATACCAATACAAACATTTATATTGCAAAAAAAATAAAATGTATTAATACAAACTATTATATTATTTGGACCCTGTTATGCAATGGTGTGTCAAAGACCAAACATCATGTTTTGAGAAAATCAACAATAAAGTTTTTCGTTTTCATTGGATTATATATAATTTTTCTCTGTCAATTGTGCAAGTAACATTAAATATAAATTTTTTTTTTAGGACATATTTCATAAAAAATACTATTAATTAAAGCATTTGAAACAATATTCCGTGCTTAACTCATTTTTGAATTTTTGGTCTTTGACACACCATTGCATAACAGGGTCCATTTATTATTTTATCTATAAGATTTTAGCAATATTTTAGAAAATTGCCAATATTCGCGCCTCCTCTAAGACTAGTCCGCGCCTCCCTAGGTTTGGAAAACGCTGGGTTAGAGAAAATAATAAGAACACCGGACATAGAGACAATACTTATTTATGAATAATATTTTGAGCCACCATTTGCTTGTAGAAATCTTTACAAGTTATTTGGGGATCTACTGACCTCGAGGCCATGTGCTAACTTGGGAGGGGAGGGGCTGCAAAAACCTCAAAATTTTAGGACTTTTCAGTTTTTATTGTGTCTTATATCTCGTAAAACCAAACATAATTTGTGTACCATAGAAAGTTGTAGAGCATTAAATTTACTAAAATTTGGTTGTTAAAAGGAATATGTAGACCCAATATTACCCGAGATACGGCCGATCAAAGTTAGACCAAGTTTCTCGAAATATAAAACAAATAGAAAATTCGCTTGGCCTCGGTTAATATTGAGTTTACAAATTCAATTTATCAACTAGATTTTAGCAAATTTAATACTCTACAATTTTGTATTGTTCTATGGTGCACGAAAGATGTTTATTTTGCGAAATAGGATGCGAAAAATTGAAAAAAGTCCAAAGTTTCG